>CAJNOQ010004949.1:0-16341 GCA_905250885.1 Didymodactylos carnosus | reverse complement strand
ATTTTAACAATAGGCCTAGATAAAACTGTCGGGTATTACAGGCACTTAGCATTCTTAGAGGATGACGATCGAAGTCTCGTATATGAAAACGGAACACATAAACAAATGAAAATATTTGAGAAACGTTTCCAAATATTAAAAATCAGGCTCTATTAGCCTGAAGTCACGTGTGTCAGCTTCAATTTAAGACCTTGCCGAGCTCTCTGTGATGTTTTGTTATGGAGAAATCTGGCAGCTATGAAATGGTGTTAGGTGAGAGTCGCCTTCGAGATATGGTGGCGCCAGTATCTGATACATGTTTTTGGGATTCGAGCAACTCTCACAACTGTGGATTAGAACATCATTCAGAGCTGAGAAGTATCTCATTTTGATCAGAAATATTCGCTCTATTTTGTGGTGTTATTGAAAGTATTTACTGGATTTTGTTTCTTATCGGAAAGTAAATCTTTTCGAAAAGTCAACTTTTCAAAGTTTTCAGAAAACGTTTCTAAAAAGCGGGAGGCGATGGGAGGTTTTAAGCACACTGCAACAAAATGCATCAGATAACCATATTTCTATTAGTAAAATTCATAACGGAATTTCGTAAGCTAGATCATGGTCTTAGAAATTGTAAAAGTGCAGTTGTTGAACTGAAAAGAATTATGCTGGTAATATGAAAAATCTTATGTCATGTTATAAAAAAATTGTCGATACATTTTATGAAAAGAACTCAGATAAATGTGTTTCAGTCAAAATTATAAAAAAGCACCAAAATTATGTACTCACGGATACACCGACATTTCGGTGAACCAACATTACTGCGACGACAGATCCGCTAGCATCCTGCCAGAAACTTTTGAAAATACGTAGGTGAAGTTAGCACCAGATTTGAATATTTTCACCTAAGATTCGCTGCGAAGCTCGGTCCAGATCGGAGATTAGCTAGTGCAAATAGAGCTCACTGAGCTTTACAAAACGGTGTATTTGGTTTTTATTAACAAAGAATATGAGAATAAGCTGCGTCAAGTCGCAGTCATAACTTACCAGTCATGACAATGTTTTTTCTTGGCTGATCACGCGTAACATTTTTCATTTCTTTCTGTTCTTATGTGCTCGCAGCACGGAGAAAGAGAGAAGAATAAGAAAACAACTGAGAGTGACTAGTTCAACTTCTTTTCGAATCGTTGTACATATTTTTCTTAATATCCTTTTGAGTTGACAAGAAAAGTCAGTCACATTTTTTATAAGCCAGTCTCGCTGCATAAGAATAGTCAGTCCCAGTCCAGTCTCAGCAACTTGTTACCAGTCTCAAATCAGTCTCACTCACGGAAGAAAGCTCATTGCTCATGACTGCGACTTGCCCAGCTCTGTCCAAGATTACAGTGTAGTAGTGATGATCCATACATTTTTGGCTTGACTTTGGCGTCCGTAAAAACCTGAGAAAGGCTAACACACTGAATTTGAAAAATACTCTCAGATCTTTTACGAATGTCTATTGCAAAAAACTGAAGCTTTTATGCAAATTTCTTCTACAAGAAATCTTTATTCAAGGCTGAAAACTTTACATAGCTTAAAGAGAAAAAGATGATAAACGCTGACTAGACTAGAAAGTTTCAGAAAAAGGTTTAACTTGGTAGAACCTTCGTTGATTTGATTTTTGAATGAGTGTAAAAAAGCTACCTGGCAATCATACTACGTGAGGCTTCCGAATGAGCTACGAATCAACTAGTTCTGGAAAAAATCAGCTGTTTTGCTGGAAAAAACCTAATTCCCAAATTTTGGATAGAACCACTTTCTGGTCCTGCAGTTCTGCAACTTGGTGTCGCACAAACCCTAAATGCGGATATTCTCACATTCAGTGTCTATCCTCCTCAGTCACTTTTCAAGATTCTTTCCGGCACTTCTGATTTCTGGAAAAACCGAGCTGGAAAATCACAGAAAGTCGCAGAGAAGAAAAGGAAGAAATTGAATTCTGTAATGCAAACTAGCTTCACACCGTATTAAAAACCTTTCACTTCTGCTATATAGTCTGGGAAAAACCTTTTCGATTTCTATAAAGTCTCTTATAGCTTTTTAAAGAATGAATTATTTGCGTTAGCTTATTTCTTTCTAATTAACAGGCTTAAACAAAGAAGGAATTCGGCGCTGCCTTCGAATATCTAGTCGGAAATCGACCGCGAGACTTTGAACAATTCGACGATGAAGAAACATTTAATTTGGTTCAAAATCAAGTTGATAAGATGAGAAAACAAGATGTGAGACAGGTTGAAAACGATGAAAACTTTGCCAAGAATCTGCCAAAATTCGCCAAATATTTCCGAAAATTCGTCAAATTCGGCAATTTTTTGGTATATTTGCTAGATGCCAAAATATGACAAATTCTGCCAAGTTATTTTGCAAATTTTTGCTGTCAATTTGCCAGATGCCAGATCTTGCCAAATATTTGAAAGGTGCATATTTTATAGTCCTTTCGAGATAGTGAGCCATTTCTTATTCCACTTTCTTCCTTTTCACTCGTTCTTAGTACGTGACTGTACAGTCAGTCACACAGTTTCACAATGATGTTGTATGATATATATATTCACAGTTATTCGAAACTTCCGGCTCGTAGCTGTGTCAATGTTTTCCATTACCGTTAAATGAAATAAAATTCTGCTATAGAAGTCGACTTGCGGAAACAGAAGCTTCGGTCCAACTACACCAGTGTTTACCCTATGGTTTTTCATATTTTAAAAGTTTTAAAAGATTGAGTTTTTGGAGAAATTTGGCAATTCTGGCACATATTTAGTAAATTTGGGAAGTTTTTGGCAAATTTGACAAAAATCCTTTAGAAATTAGAAACTAGAATAACCATGTACATAATCCTTGATGATCAGATTAATTAAAAGATATTAAAAATTTATATCTGTTGTTTCTTATGTCTTTTCGAGAAACTATCTTTTGTTTGTCTTCATATTTTGTAAAGAAAAGAGATTAAGTGATTTTTTTATATTCTAACAATAATGTTAAGATTGCAATTTATTTTTTGTAGAGACACACAAGAGTCTGTGTTTACTATAGAATAAAGTTTTTATCATTGTTCTTTTTTGTTAAATATTATATGTTTAAAGACTTCATGTAAAGGTTGACTATGTGATAAACCCCTTAGTGATCGTTAAGAAAGATTTTTGAAAATGTGAGTTTGGAGCATACTTTGGCCAGAAATTTATCCTGCAGTATGTGACTAAGCGAGAAGTGATCGAAAAGAGCGAAATTCGATTTCATTGTTGTCAAAATGCGATAGGCGATCGAATTGATGGCGAAAGAATTTTTATTCTACGACGTTTGCTTTCCGAAAATGATGATGAGTCGATAGACTCGAAAGCTCAACATGTTAATTCCGTCAATTTTTAAAAAACACATCCTTAAATAAGAAAAAAGTCCATGAACAGTTAAGTAGTTTTCAGGTTTATATTTATACATTTACCAATACGTCTATTCCACACTTCGGCTGAATTATTAGTTCTCATCTGTGAATTTTTCGTTCGTTCATGAGCATTCCAATATTCAATACCAAATAGCGGACATGCACGCGACCCATTTGCCCATTTGCACGAAATCGGCCAATGTAATTGTCTTCGAAATAATCTAACATAGTTTGAAACTGATCGCCACGATGAATACTGAGTTCGACGAATGCGTTACCAACATCTTTAAAATATTTCTGGAACAATCTGAAGTAATAGAAAAATTCGGGTTGGTATACTGTGGCTCATTTTAGAAGTTTGCTTAGCTTACATCAAAAGTTCCATCAACCAAGAACTCAGCTGATGATTATAACAGTGATATTTGCTCAGGACTGCTGAAGATAAGTATTCGATCCGGATCTAAATAAAAATATCGAAAGTAAATCACCGATCAAAAGCTCTACTAAATATTCTTCATTTATTTGTTAAGGTGTATGTTACCTACCTGGGCCGGTATCAATTCGTAAGAAGTTTTTATTTCATTTTGTGGACCGGAATTGCCGGAACAGAAAAAAAATCGATATCATTGGGTATATGTGGTAAATCATTTCGTTTTCGATGATGTTGGATTGTGCGTTTCACATGATCTAATGGTGATAAACGTAGACGTGCTGGATCAGATAGTTGTGTTAAACATTGTGATAATACAGTATCGGTTGACTCTTGTGTACTATTTGCACGATCAACGAGATTCTCATAGAATTTTGGTAGTGATACTTTAATTGGATTACGATTACACCTTGTTGTGTGAATACCATTGCGTTTTACAATGTGCGCATGTGTTGTATTAGTCGTAGAATTACATGTATGTATACGGTAATAACAATTAAATGTTTTGTGATTTTCTTAACGTCAGTAAGACTTTTCGTCAGTTTGACGATCTCGAATGTACGAATAATCATCTAATACCATTAAAGGCCGACCTTTTGCGGTAGTAGTGAATTGGACAGGAGTACACATGTGTAACATAGAGAATAAGTTGTTCTGATCTCCAATGCTTGCGCGTGTTCTTTTATTTGGAACATTTTTGTTCTTAAAACGAGCTCAGTTCAATGAGATTAAACATTAAAAGGATTGGATGTCTACTAATTACAGTTTATAATTTAGCGGATAAGATAATCACTCGTCTGCTTATAACTTATCCTAACAGTCTTTTCATTAAGCTTACTTTGAACTATCCTTGATTGTATTTTTTCTGCCCCTTTGTTTTTTAATTAGCTTTCGAAGGATAAATAAGAATTTGTTATTTCTTGCGCAAAGTATCCGTGCGCATCTTTCGGGATCCTGCTGACGAATCCGATATCACCTTCATTCATTAACTATCATTCATCCTCGTCTGTTTTAACAATGTACATTATCTGTTCCAAATGTTACACATCTGTTTTTCTTTTTCATGAGCGAATACAAATTCGGAGACGCGGTTGTCCACATCGCACTCGAGAGTCTGATTAGCGAGAGAAGAACAACAACATGAATTAAAATTATGTGAAGCTGAATTGATGCAGATGGAAGAGAAAAACAATCTCTCTTTCCCTCTCTCTTGCTAGATAAGTGAATTGCTGCTATATGAAGAGTACAGTTGCATTCATTATCTCTCTTTGGGGTTTGAATGCGACATGCTCGCTCTCACCATTCAGGTCCAACGCCGATCTAAAAGATAATTTGATTCGGACTCATCTTCAACAGTCGCGTGATGTTGGCGAATATGTTGGTTTTCGTGGAATCTGTTATTAGTCTCGATTTGTGTTTGTTAGCCATGTACAGTTCCAGTAGAAAATCGATTGATGCAGTAGGTGGAGCCGTGATTCCAACCGTTTTCAATGCATCACAAATCAGTTCGAAGTTTTCGTTTTGTACCAGTGTATCGCCGATCGTAATAGTCGATATCTACTCCACCACCAGTCCATTTGGTAGTTGATGAGGGTCCACTCCATCACCCTCATGAACCAACCATGATTTCGTCCGTTTCGCATTCTTCAAAAGGACGCTTCTTTGGGCGGACAGGAGTACTTCTCGAAGGGTTTACGCGGTTTTGGCTTTTCAATTTCATGTGTCGACGTTGGAATGAGCAACTGCATGAGAGAAAATAACATGAGAGACGATGCTGATATTCAGCGAGCATGTCATACTAGAACGCGCAGAGAGATAATGAATGCAACTGTGCTATTCATCTGCCAACGTCTCACACGTCTAGCAAAACACAGAGACAGAGAGATAACTATCGTTCATCGCTTCTATGAACCTGATTTCAGCTTCGCCCGATCCTTAAAAATAAAAAAAACGTTTAGTCTACACAGAAGAAATTGCAAGCATCAAACAAATCATTAAAAAAAATTTAATTTTCATTATTTATTTCGACTGTTGCTGATATTCGAAAAACTGGCGCACTCTGCATCTCGCTCGAGCATGCTCATTCTACCTGAGAGCACTCGCGAACGCTACATCTCGCTCAGAGCATCATTTTGCTTGAGAACACTCGCGAAATCTATGAGTTTTCATTATTCAGCATTCGATGATTTTACCTATAATTCTGCTACTTATTTTTAATCTAAAAAATCGGTTGTTTTCATTTGTGACTACAAAAAGTTAAAGTGTTGAACTTTGAATCAAACTGATTTTAGTTGCAACCAAGTTTGTCTGAATATCAAGTCTGCCCGACACAACTACATAGGTTTGGGAGAACAAGGGGTTACTATGTCGTCTGATTGACCTAGTCGATCTTGCTGAGAAAGGCCTAAAGAGATATTGGAAAGAATTGCTCAAAAGATCCGATCATACCATCGGATGCAACTCACGAAACTGCATCTTTTGATATATAAATTAAAATTTTAAAACACTAGCATGACCGAAAAAAGAACAAAAAAAACGACAGTGCTTGTCACAGATATGTACTTGGACACATTGTCGCGCCTTTTTCGACGTGACGCCAGTAGTTAAAAATTTCTGTTTACATATCAAAAGATGCAGTTTTGAAAGCTGCATCCGATGGTGTGCTCGGAGTTTTGTGGCGATTTTTCTAAAGGCCTATTTAGCCCTAAATACTGGTTTTTCAAAAAACCGGTTATTTGACTCAGAACTCCATGAAAGCTTCATAGAACCATATACGATTTTATATCGTTAGATAGAGAAATACAAACAATAGATAGAGATTTCCAGTATTTTGGTCCTGGCCGTCGTAGTCAAGTGTATAATATGAAAACAAGTAGTAGAGATTGTAGAGCAAACATTTCTCTATCTAACGATATAAAATCGTATAAGGTTCTATGAAGCTTTCATGAAGTTCTGAGTCAAATACAAAAAAGCCGGTTTTTTACCGGTTTTAGCAGGGGCTTGAAAGTCGGTCCCGGCTAACTCCTTAGGACAGCGTTTTAAAATTCTAATATTGTGTACTTGTGAGTAACTTTTCATGGAGATTTTTTCTAGATATAAATGAATTTTTTTCTGAATTTTGACCCGCCGCTTCGATATGTGCGTTTTGGGTGGTTTTTACATGGACCCTGTCTTAAACGCAAAAAAGGTTGGCGTTTAGGCGTTTTCGGAAGTTTCTGACTGTATGGGTATTATTTCGCACCTTTCTGTAATCTGACATTCAGTTTCATAAGTCGTTTTTCGCTCGAAACGATTATCTTTTTTTCCCTAGCAAATAGATCAAGATTATATTTAAATATCATAATTGATTTATAGAATGCAACAATTTTTTTGTGTAAAATATCATAACATTGTTATATAGCGGAGATTCTTACTCCAAGTGTTTTATTTATCTTTCAAAGGCGTCTTTTAAGAAAAAAATCAATAATACTTGTTTTCTAATATTAATACATTCATGTAAATTAGTATCTTTTCCATAGCACTGAAAGTTTATTAGCCGTTATAATGATCTCAAAAATAGTAAATCGGAAAATATTTATTCGAGCCCTCGAATAGAAACTGAAAACAAAATGGAGAACGTCTGTCTTCCGATCCTTCAAACAATTTTTTCCTTTGGCTATTAATGGCTCCTATAAAACAAAATGTTGTACTAAGATCGAAGATATTCAAAGCTAAGAACAAAACGTTAGCTGTCACTTTTTGCGAACATTTGATGTCGTACATTACAGCTTGAAACATAGTTGGTGATAGGTGATAAATCACAAAGATAATTTAACGATTAATTGATAATGCACTTTAATAGCATGTCGATATTCATCGGCAGAGTTTTTATAGGAATGAATCTTTTGCTACATCATGCTTTTCAATTTCTATTTGACTTCGATCAGTTTTTCCAAATGCGCGGTTTCTCACTGTGCCGATTAGGAAAGAATATTGAACATATCAGTCTAAAAACACTTTTTCAAAAACTGTTTTACATACTTTATCATTGAAAAGCGTATTGGTCGTTTACAACCTATCGCTTTCTCGATACTAGATGTTCGACCTGTTTTTGCATCGCCTTTCACACACGAATACGATTCGTATGCTATCCGATTTTTTAAAAAGAAATTCCCACATCAATCACGCCCAGCCGTAAACGACCGTGCACGATTACTTACGACGAAAAACGACAGCCGTTAACGGTAACCGTTTATAGCAGTCCTGTACAATGTTTTACGGTATATTACGACTACTGTAAACGATGACTGTAAAAACTCGTCGTTTACGACTACCGTGACAACACGGTGGCTGTAACGACGCCCAGACCATGTCGTAATGTACCACAAACGCCACCCGTAAACGGGATGATGTCCGTTCATCGTTGTTTGCGGTAGATCTTCGTAAACGGTCGCTAACGTTGACGATCGGTCAGTGCATCCTTTCCATTTAGCAATCGAAAGGGAAGGGAGAGTTGACTCAAAACTTAGTGCATATGTTTTCTCTAATAATTAGTTATATTAAATTTTGTTTTCACTATACGGAATATGTGAGTATCGCATTTTGGCCTCAGCAAAGCTGTGCTGAGAAGCTTTTTTATGTACACTTCCACAAAGACTAAAAATAATTTTCTCCCCTTTCTACTACAAAACAAAAGTACTTGTGCCATATAACTCACATACTAACACATGTAACTCCATCAGAATCAAATCCATAAGATACATATCATCACATAAGGAATGCGCAAAAACCCAGATACACTAAACAACAGTAGATAAAAAAAACCTATTAATCCTAACAAACACGTAGATAAAACTGACACAAAAATTCGAATAATCGATTCAAAAAATATTACAAAATGCAAGATACTATGAGTCATTCAATAAATTGACGCCGAATCATACCGATATTTGGGTTTACTTGAAAATGACTGTTTAAAATTCAGTCGAAATGTCGTAAAATGTTTATTGTTATCTAATAAAAAATTGTTTCATTCATTATTTCACTACCATTTATACCGATTATGATACATTTTGCCTCAATCTTCTGTTAATGAAATAAAAGATACATAATTAATTTTGATGACTCTATTCTCCGCATTTCTAAAAGCTTCACTCATATCATTTGGTTGTGCAAGACTCAAATACAATATTACTTGGATACAACCGTCCCATAACTTTACTGCGTTTATGGTGAATTCATTATTAACTTATAATTAGTGATTTAGTTGTAGTAATAATGATTACTTAATAACAGATACATACGACTTATACAATCTTTAGATCTGCTTTTTCTCGTAGACTGGAATCAGCTGCAATAAGTAGAGCCAACTGAAGTCAATAGAATCAGTGGAATCACGAAGTTAGCTGTTTCTTCCTTTAGTTCTTCATAAAAATAGCCAGCATTCTTCTGCATACACGAGTACGGGTCTATTCTAGTTCAGACTATAGTGGAAAATTTCAAGCTCATTTACGACAATCGATAACGTTGCTTGAATGTCTTCGAAAGATGTTGGATGGTAAGGGAAAGAAGAAAATACATTCATTTTATTCTTGTTTGATGAAGAAAAAAAAAATTATTTCAGCAGAAATGACATAAAAAAACAATATTAGCGATAAAAAATAGTATGAATAACTTAGTATCTACGTAGTCGATGATGAATTACCGCCATGAACATGGCTTTTAATTGACTTTTATTAAATCACAAAGGGCTTTTCTTGTGACCGGTCTTCGCATTGCAGCCATGACGCCCATAGCTGTTTGATAGGAATTAGGAAACGGCCTATCATCACGTAACCGATGAAAGTGCCATTGATCACCTTTGTACGAACATGAAATAATTTTGTTGTCATACGCCTCCAAAAAAGGCACGTAGGGCATCCTCGCAAACGGAGTATCCCGGCGATTGACAAAGAGATGAGCATTCTTCTCGGGAAGTGCACCTCTTTTTGAGAAAGTGGCAGATATTTTCAAACGAAACTCAACTGTCTCGCTTTCCTTCCATTTTAGTACGTGTTGACATTCGCCGGGTGTGTAGGGCTCGTTTTCTGGTAAAAAAATGAATCCTTCAACTTCGTGAGGTACAGTTTTAAGAAATTTCGAGCTAATAAGTTTGTTTACTTCTGACAAACCAAAAAAGTCTTGGTTCCGTATTGAAAACGGCTGCGTTGTCTTTTTAATGTGACCTTTTGTAATGGCTTTGTTGCGTACATTGACGATCCATTCAGAAATGAGCCTCAAACGGAACCGAAACGGTTTCGTGCTCACATTTCGGCCGTTATAAGTGATTATGTCGTTGATCAAATACCTAAGCTTGTCCGAACCATCGACATTATCAATTACAAGTTCGCCATCGACTAATGTGTCCTTGAGATGACTTGTGTATTCCGCATTGCATGGAAATTGAATATGATCAATGGCGAATACATTATCACCCTGATCGAGCATGTACACTTTATCTTTTTCTTCTATTAACATCATGTATCGTTTACCGACCGATTTCCAAGTGACCATATAGGATGACTGCAAAATCATCTCATAATTTTCACGATGCATGCATACAGGATGAGATCCCGGAAATCCTCGACGATGCCATCCACATAATCGTCGGTATTTCTGTTGGATAGCGAGCAACGGCGGTTCATAGACGGTTCTCACCTCGCGCAAGCGAACGAAAAATTGTGGAGCAGATGCCGACTGTAATGCTTCACAAAATCGTTTTGCTGATTGGTCAGAAGCATCATTTGAGTAGGAACGTTTGTTATATCCACGCGTGGTGCATTGATCATTTGATTCAACTTTATAGCCACTACTTGTGAGACATGATTCGGGAAGTGCTGGCTACAAAATAGGTGTGATATAATCATCTCCCAACTTTTTTATCAATGCGCTAAAGTAATTTTCAAAGGGAGAAAAGCCTACTTCTGTACTTCAGAAATTCGAAGAAGTACAGACGTACGAATGCATGCGCTTCTCCCCTTGCGTCTTAAACGAGTAAGTTTCTCTATTCCCTGTTCAGCCTCTGCAAAATCCGTCGATCTGCTACATTCTTCGATAGATTTAAGTCCTGTCCAAATAACGTCGAACCATTTCTCAATTTGAATTTTCTTTGATGATGGTTCACTGTTCTCTGTTGTCTTCTCTTTCAAATATTCCAAAAAGCCAGTTTGCAATGCTCATAGTTTCTGACATTAGTTTCTTTAAGGAGTTCTGCAAATCATACTTCATCTAATCTGAATCTCTCTTATGCAAAGGCTTGTCAACAATGTCAGCTAATGCCATATGCGGACGAACATAGTCTCCCTTAGATATGTGCTTTAATACTATTCTGTAAGCGTCCCTACACTCTCTGTTTATTTCCACTTGATAGCGGTTGTGCAAAGTTCAAAAACCATTACCTGTAAAAACACCTGCGTAGAAACGATCTGAGTAACTGAACACTTTCGCTAGATGAAGAGAAGAACATGCTGATATGTCTTCAGGGAAAAAAGTTGTTGTAACCGTATTTCTAAATCTTCATATACGATGTCTATGCTTGTATATCCCTCTCGTCCTAAATAACCACTATGTTCGATGTTTGTTTTCTCAAATGATGCCGGTTGTGTACTCAATGCTAGTTGAATCGAATGATTTTGAATCACTAAATCTAATATCTTTAACTTAGATTCTAAGCCACTTTTTTCTGTCTCTGTGTTCTCGACTTCTCTCCGTTGTTTATTTTAGAGATTTTCAATCTCAAGAGCCAATACACTTGCATCTGCATATTCTTTATTTCGCAAATATAGGCGAGCCAGACATAATTTCTCGTATGCTCGTGAGCAGGATCCAATCTGAAACTTGAATTCAATTATTGAAATCACTTCAAATATTCAGATATTATATCATTTCTGTTCAGTGGCATCCTCAATGCGCGGAATGCCTTCTTTCTATATTGAGTAAATGTCCGGTAAATTAGTTGTAAATTTGATATAAATTCCTCAAACTATTTTCAAACATCAAATTTCCCATGCACTCGTTTGAAATATCAGTTTCTGTTCTTGAAGATTTTACGTATGTGACAATACAGCCTTGAAGCGTCGATGTCAAAAAAAATCACCTAAGTACTTCAAACGCAATATTTTTGCCTCTCTGTATTTTTCTTCGACTCTCAAATCTAAATGTTCTTTTAACAGATGTGGCGATTTTGATCTTGTGAGAATGATCTCAGCAACCTGTTTGAATTCATTCTTAGACAAATACTCATCCACAGATTCAATGATTATCTAAATATATCTGTACCAAGTGACTACATAGATCATCATCGATCACAGCAGAAATTCTTCTCCTGAGTTCAGAATTCCTATTTTCCATGAGAGCTTTAGATGACTCTAAGTTTGACCCTAAATGTTCTTTTAATTTCTGAGTCTTTTGAAGATATTTAACAGCACTTTCATAGTCACAAATATCTTATTTCCCCAATCCATCTTTACTAGTAAAAGCTCGATTAAGTTTTGCTTTCAATGCTTCGATGACTCCTACGTCATTCGCAATATCTACTTCTGGACTCGCTGTCTCCTCAATACCAGATGCGTCACATACACTAATGTCTTCAGTCTTATGTGGACCGAATATATCCTTTAATTTCACGGTAACAAATGTAATATGCCGAGCCTCGGATTTACAAAAAGGGCTGCAAGTCACGTCAGGTAGGGCAGGGCTCTTCAGATAACCGTATGCATTTTGTCGGAGCTACTTCTACACTAGTTTCCTGCATCTTTGAACTTGCAAGAAACTGAATTGTAGTACATTTTCCACGTCCAGTTTCGTCTAACAGTAGAATGGTATCCTTCTTACGCATTAAGTTAGTCGCAGTTTGTACTTTTGTAACGAGTCGCTTCACCTCTCAGATATTTAAAGAACTTGATTTCTTTAAAAGCTCTTTCAAGATGTCAGCTGTGGACAAAAAATCGTCGCTTTGTACACTTCGTTCGAGATTTTGAAGAAAACCGGTAATTTCTTCAGAAAAGAACTCTTGTCTTTTAACCTGCTGCTGTAGTTGAATCAACCATAAAGCTACGCAGTCAGAAGATTGAATAGCTGTGTGATCTCCAAGTAATCTCTCTTCAAACTTCAGAAATAGATTCAAAATGAATTTTTCTGCACACAAGGGAGGAGCGGCTGAATCTTCACGAAATGCCGGAAGGTACTAAGTTTCCTTCTCATTCGACAATATTGGTGGTGGAAGGGATCCGAGGGGGGACATATTTTCTGCGTTTCAGTATTACCTGCGACTGATCGAATAGATTTCAATTTCGTAATTTCTTCGTCTAAGAGCGTCAAAATCGGCATTTCCTTCTCAGCCATCTTCTCGATAGTCTCTGATACGTTCTTCGATCCGTTGGGATTTTTCTGCTGACTTATTCGCGTCGTGAACCTTGAATTTTGTCAACCCACTTACCAAGTCTTGTTCGAGCCGACGAGGTTTTATCACATTATTTCTGTCTTCAACCAATTGAGTAGATTTCAATTTCGTAATTTCTTCATCTAACAGCGTCAATTGTTCCAGCTGCGCCAAAATCTGGGTTTCCTTCTCAGTCTCTTCTTTTCTGTCATTTTCTTGATAGTCTTTGATACGTTCTTTGGTCTGTTGAATTTTTTCTGATAACACATTCTCGTCCAGAATCTTTAACAACTCCAGTCCATTGACTAGCTCATGTTCGAGCCGAGAAAGTTCCATCACATTACTGCTACCTTCAACCAATTGAGTAGATTTCAATTTGGTAATTTCTTCATCTAAGAGCGTCATATGTTTCAGCTGTGACAAAATCTGCGTTTCCTTCTCAGTCTCTTCTTTTCTGTCATTTTCTCGACAGTCTTCGATACGTTCTTCAGTCCGTTGAATTTTTTCTGATAACACATTCACGTCCAGAATCTTTAACTTGTTCAGTCCATTGACCAAGTCTTGTTCTAGTTCAGAAATATTAGATTTGTCTTGAATTTGAGAATAGGAAGCGGCAGATTCCAGTGTTAAATCATCGTGACTGTGGATATCTTGAAATTCAGACTGTTGAAAATGTTTATCTTCGTCATCTGTCCTAGTAGGTGATTGATCAGATGTTTCCTTTTCTCGGTACCATATGCAATTTCTTTCTGCAATGATCTTTGAACCGTGTTGAAGCAGCAAAGGTTGAGTATTATCTGTTTCACGGAGGTCTGAATTATCCACGTTTCAGGATTGAGTGTTGTGATACTAAATGTATGGTGCAAAAGTTACTAACACGCTTTCAATTAAAGTGTATAATGAGGAGAATATTGGGAAAATAACTGTTGGGGTAGTGTATGATGAAATCAGAGTATTTGTGTCTGAATCAGCGTATTCATCCTTCAGGAGTTTGCTGTTTATCTTGAATTAATTCTTAGTTGTGTGTTAAATAAACCCTATATCTTCAGTGTCAACATTCTGAGATAAAATATTTGACTCTGTGTCTTATCTCTCTCTCTCTGTAAGAGTCACTCACTGCACGAGAGATACGAGCGATCTATGGCACGGCTGCGCAATCATAGTTGCAGATTCCTTCTAAACCTAGCGCATCTTGTGGCCCATCTTGTTCTACCTAGGTAGCTATACTTTTGGACGTCTAGGTGCTTGCTTCACAGCACCCTGAGAATCCTCCCGAGAGCCCTGTTCACCGATAGTTAACGGTACTTTTTGAGTAAAACTTTGATTTCTCCGAATCCCTTTGTCCTAAACGGCTAAAAATCTCCACGTATATGTAACTTGCCTTCGTTTCTACACAGCACTTGACCTAATCTATGTAGTAATACAAGAAAAAGTTTGGAGCTTCCCTAAAAACGCCAGAAAATTGTCTCGAAATTTTTCGGAGATTTTTGCTCAATTTTCTGCATTTTCGTCCTGCGAAGAGGCACTGTTTGCTCACAATTCCACCTTGTTTGTGTTGTAGCATAAGACCCTGCGATTGCAACGCTGACTCCAGCACCTATTCATGTTACTGAGGGCAGCGATTCGCTTTCAATCTGGACGAATTCATCTGTCATGAGACATTGAAATTAGTTTCATTATCGCCGTTGATTTCGATCACTTATCTTGACTCTTGTATTACATGTTATAGGAAAACACATAACATCCGGAAATCGCCGTCGCCGCGGATTCAGTGTTAAAGTGTTAACACTTTAGCACTTCCACTTTAACATATACGAACTCGCGGCGAGTGAGGGTGAGGGTGGAGAAGTGAGGATGAAGTGGGTAAAGAAGTTCTTCCTCCTCCTCGCTTCTTCATCCTCAGTCCTGCACATTTCCACTTTAACATATACAAATCCGCGGCGACGGCGATTTCCGGATGATGCAGAAAAATATGAGTCAAATGTCAAGGAGCTAACAACAGAACCTATGGAGATGAAGCACTCCGATTTCGTTCGTTCTTGCGTGGATCGATAGGGCATGTGGAGTGGGTAAAAGGCCTAAGAGGGTTCGGGCGGAGACTTTTCCCTTGGGGAGTTACGGGCATTTTACGCATTTTCTCACGTCAGCGGAGAACAGGCAAAATTAAAAAAATCATAACTCTGTCCAGGAAAGTCGTAGAGGGCTGAAAGTTTTTTTGGTGGTGAGGATAAAGGTTGTCTTCATATTCTGCAAGTTTCAGGGTTCTATCACTTTCTCTCCCTCAGAGGCAGAACTTTTCAGAAAGGCAAGGAAACGCAGTACGAAAGAGTACGTGGTGCTATCTTTTTCTTAATGTCACGATGACATGTTTGAATTACTTTATTCTCTTCGGTAGTGGTGTGCTTAGTGTGCAGGGAGAGAGCTTTGTTTACGTTCCTTATTGGCTCTCTCTGACGACACAAAGAGAGAGAAAAAGGTAGGGGTCCGTTATGACCTTTAAGGTCATAAAGGTCATAGGTTATCCCTCCTCCCACCTTATACATATCTTTTCTCCCTTTCTTCCTTCACTGTACATGACGTCATGATCTCTCTCTTCTCTTCCTATTACTGAACATGACGTCATGATGATATCTCTCTTGATGATCTGGAACCTTCGAGTAGGTTCTCACTCTCCCTCTGACTCATATATATATATATATACCTGCTCCGTTCTCGTTACATTCATTCATTCATTCATTCATTCAGTTCAGTTGGAGTTCAGTTGTTCCAGTTATTGTTATTGTTTCTCTTTCTCCACCAAGTGGTGGTGCGCTACGTTTGGAAATAAAGGACGTGAGAATAGACCTCACAGGATTTCCTTCAAAGTTTTCCTCCGGTCATTTACTACCATCTACAATCAAAGTCACATCATTATGATCAACCCACACAACGTAGGACGACTGCTCTCGAGCTACATCAGTAAACTCCCACCTGTCAGTCAATACAAGTTAGGCTTTGGTGCTCGTGATGAGGACGTCGCAAAAAATCTCTTCGAAAACATTGAAACGATCCTCGCTTGCACGGAATATTCCTTCGAGAACGAAGAATCTCTCGACTTTCACGAGGAGACAGTTCACCAGAGTCCAGAAG
>CAJNOQ010004948.1:0-16346 GCA_905250885.1 Didymodactylos carnosus | reverse complement strand
TATCATTTCCATTAAAAACACAGCAAATATTTTTACGAATCATGGTTCTGTGAAACTGCTTTATTGCTCCCTTTATCACAAATTGCTAATAATATATGTGAAAAACAGCACAGAAAGAAAAACAGTAGTTTTTCTTTCATAAATTGTGTAAGAATATTAGTGGTTTTTCTCTCTTTTTTTAAGTTTTAGACGCAGAAAACTCGCTCAAAACCTCGCTTAGAACCTTGAAAAATTGTTTTCTGTAGGTTTGACGACATGCTCTTTCATTTGGACAGGTCAAGAGAATTTTTTAGTGAAAATGGTTTTTCGGGTGAAAAACCAAGATCTTTAAAAAACCGGTCTTTAAATCGAAAGCGGGGAAAAACCATTGTGATATTCGGAATCAGCACGTTCGATTACCCATTGTCAACTGAGTTTCAGCTCAAAAGCGAGGAGGCAGTTGGTGGCCTTCCCTCGTAAGTCGATTAATGTGTATCTCTATCATATGTGAGCACTTTTATGTTTTTCGAATTTTCACGTTGAAAAATCATAGAAATTTTCAACAAAAAATGAAAATGAACCAAAAATTTCGAAATACACATCAATCTACTCAGTTTTCGATCCTAATTCCGAATATAGTAGTTTTATTACATCGAACTTGAATTCTGATTAAGAAAATTAAGAATTAGTCAGTTTTTTTACTCCAAAAATGATTTAAAACTGATTTTTCCAATTTTTACAGTTTTATTTATATCGATTTAAAAAATTTAAACTGCGCTAACTTTCTTGGGATGCTCTTTTGCTTTTCGTTTGCCTAATGGTCGAATACGTGCTTTATCGCTAACTTGATACAAGTTAAATATCCTAACCCAACAGAATGTTTACACGAATGTACTGATAATGGTACAACAAGCCAATAGGATTGTTGCCACACCAGAAAACAATTGAATGTATCATCGGCTGGGTATTTATCGTTCTCGTGTAGGTTATATTAATTATTATATTCGTTACTATCTTTTCTTGTCCCGCATGTGTCCTGTAGTCACCAGCTATGACATTCACAAACTGAACTCATTGGTTTTTGTTCAAACAGCATATTTCGGCTCCTGGTCCACTGTCAAATCTACTGCTGAATCCAGCAGAGCCGGCACGGGTTTGTTCAAAAATATTATAGTTTGAACTTCCCTATCTATTTATGATATAAGGCAAATGCATAGAGTTTAAACTTTTCAAAGATCACAACTTGTATGAGCGACACTACAAACCGTGTAGAAGACAGAAAGTGGAATGACAAACAAAATGTTTGAGAGAGCTGCATGAATAAAACCGGAAAGAGATGTTGCCTATCAGACTTGAAAGATGTTACAAAAAGAATCCGATGTGTATATTTATTGGTACATTCTTGAAACACACTCTATTCGCATGCATACTTCTAATATTAACTAACGGTTTGTGACGCACAACTCAGGTCTTCTAAACTGACTTACTCTAGACAAAATATTTTAATCAAATTACTAGGTGATACTACTATTTTACTAGGTAAAAGTTGAAAGATGAATAGCCTGTAGTTGTATTATCTTCAACTGTTGCCCTCAGTAAGTCAGTGACCTAGTGGCAGCGTGTCTCTGAGTTACAGAGATGACCTAGTGAGACGACTGACTCAGCCAAGTGGTAGTGTTTGGAACTTCGGCGCAGAAAGATGAAGGCTCAAACCTCACTTTTACTTACTTTTTCTGCTTTTCTTCGTTTGCTTATTTTGAGCTGAAAATAACCGTGTGTAGGCTTTTTAACATAGTGATTTCGAATTTGAACTTAATTTCTTTTTTTATGCGTGCATAGCCGCTTTTTAAGCAAAAGATATGGAGAAAATCATGGTTTATGCATCATTCGAAAAGTCTTTAGCATTAAAATCTCACCAGAATCCTTTTGCCGGGAGTAAGTGTTTTTTAAAGTGGAGATGAATGATCTTTGGTTTGATTGTGAAGTGAGAAGAATGTTTTGAAAGCAGTAACTTAAAGTGCGGTGACGCGTAACCGCTGACTATCTGTTTGATTTGTGCTCCGTTTTTCCAGATGAAGTTTGCTAGTAAACATAAAGTATTTCGCATGAATCGAATGACAATTTTGCTCTCTATATTTCTACACTCTTTTCAAAATTTTTGCTTTTATGGTTTGACAGAAATAGGCTAGAACTGAGAGATGGTGGTCTTTCCGTCACGTTTTTGGGAAAATGGATTTTTCAGAATCAGGTTAGTGTGCAAAAAGTTTATTTTCACACAGTTAATTCAATGCTAAACATATTGCTGTGTCTTTCAAGAGAAAAAAAGTGGCGCTTTCCTGCCCAAGAAACGCAAGATCTTGGCCAAGAAAATAAAGAAAAACTTTTACTAGGGTCACATGATATTTAGCCATGGTATAATTCACAGGGAATTGGAAACGTTTTTGTTGGTCGCGTTCGAATGAATCTGAATGCTTCGACCATTGGGTTCCATAGATATACATGGGAGATGACTCATCATTGGTTAATCCATAATGAAATTTCTAGCAAAGTCATCATAATTAGCACAGCAAACAATTAAGATTACTGCTTTTCTAAATGCTTTCATGTTGTTTTTGAGTGCTCATCCTATGCAGACGAGAAAAGTCGTTCGAGAATGCGGAAGTACTCAAAGTGCGGCGAGTACTCAAAAATTGGCCCTCGAAAAATGAGACTTCGGAACTCGATACCAGCGTTCGGGGGGTTATCCATTTCGAGGCCTCGGGTTTCAGATAGGTAGTGAGCTCTCGAGAAAAATTCAGAGCCATCGAACAGAGATGTTCGGGATCCCAGCAGACGAAAAGGCTTCCTCGTCGAGAGCTCACTACCTATCTGGAATCCAAGGGCTTGAAACCGGTGACCCCTCGAACGCTTATATCGAGGATCCGAAATCTCATTTTTTGAGGGGCGAGCCCTAGGCGAGGGTTCATAGAAAGCGTATTTTTGAGTACTCGAAATCTCCCTCGAACAAGTGGTTGGGATAACAGTATAAAAATTCATTAAAAACATTATAATTTTTGAGTGCCAAAAAAACATTCAAATATATAAATGGTGAATTGTCGAAACAGTTCACATTCATATGAACTTAAATGGAGACATATGCGAATTTGCCTGAATGAGAACGCTGCACATGCAGCTATGTGTGTACTATTCCACGCGTAATGGTGTTTGAAGTGAGCATCGTGGAAATTAGTTGAAAAAGCAGTTTCCTTCTGTCTTTTTAATATCGTGATGAATGTTTTTTCTTTTCTTTCTTAATTGCTTAGTAAAAGTTGTGACTTGAGGAAATAAATAAATCAACAGTATTAAAACTGTATAATCGTCTTTCAGTTACACGAACATCCCAGATTTTAATCCGAGTTAGCCAGTCGATAGAACTCGCTGAACTGAGTATAGAAACACCTAATGAATACCCAAAAAAGATATTTATAGCTGTATGCGCTTTTTAAGCATACATTTTCCATGAACATCAAAAATAAAGCGCAAGAGTACTCAGAACAGTATGCCAAATTCATCTCTAGGTTATTTTTATTGGTACTATTTTCAACCAGAAAAAAATATTTTAAGGATTTTTGGAAAAAATGCATCCTTTCAGATATCACATAACTACAATTAATCAACTCTTTGCACTCCACAATAAAGATATATAGACATATTATATATCATAAGAAAGTTCATGGAATTCTCTACAAAAATACTATTTAGGAACTATTTAAACGTTCTTCGTTAAATTTTTAATTGCGATTGATCCCAATAACAGACTATTTGACATTTAAAATGAATAAAGCTTCTTTTAAAGGGAAAGACATTTTTTTAAAAACTATGTTAGCATACTCTAAAACGATTTCTGAACGTAGTAGTACTAGTTAGAATTATCTATCGCAGAGATGGGTAAGTCTAAGTAGGCTTTTTCACACAGACTGGGACTGAGGGCAAAAGAGACTTGGACTTTTCTTCGACTGATTTTTTTCACATTGTGACTAGACTTTCCAATTTAAATTTGTAAAAAGATGAAAAGAATAAAGAAATTGAATTTACTCTCTCGCGCAATATTGGACAATGATACTGCTGAGGAGATTTTGCGTTATTTGAAAGAAGAAGATACAGACAATAGTTTAATTTTTAACAATTCTTCTCTGTATCCAATGTTGAGCACACTAGCAACAAAGATACTATGTGTACGTCAGCTTCGGCTGAAAGGGTGTTCTCTCAATCTGATTTTCCTGTACGACCCATCAGTCAAGAATGACGAGAAAAATCCTCTCATATCTTACTTTACGCAAATATAACTTTTCTCTTATAAATTAAGCGGAAAATTTCGGAAATGCGGTCAACCGACTTAAGTTTCATCGACAGTTGGCGCCAAAAGTCGGTCTGACTACCTTGAATTAGATAGTTTGACAAAGTTATATTTCCTTTTTCCAGTAACGAAAGCCGCAGGTTTCCAGCTGCTTCTGTTCCACAGTTATTCAAGTTACAACCGCTCTAGACACCGATTCTTACATAAGAAACCAGGAAGAATATTATAGGAAATTGGTAAGATTCTTATAAGAATCTTATCAGTTTCTTACATAAGACTACCTTGGATTCTTAGGATCTTGACAAAATCCTACACAATCCGAATTAGATCAGGTATATCCGAAAGTCATAGGATTTTTTAAGATTCTGTTAGGATCCTAAACAAACTTAAGCGAAATCCTAGTAGGATCCTGTAATATCCTAGTAGGAAATAAACAATAACTGCGTAGGATTTTGTCTAGGATTAGGTGCAGTATATCATCAGTTCACAGCAGCACCTGCAGCATCGCGCCTACAGATCTATAAAACATGTGTTCTGAGTAAGCTCGATTACCGATGCCCGTTATATGATACTAGTGTCAATAATTACGTGCGGTCGCGGTTCATTCGCCATTGTCGCGTCGCGATCGCGATTTACTCGCTATTGGTGCGTCGCGATCACGCAGAAATCACGGTGTCCTAATGCGACCATATTCGAGTCGCGGCAAGGGTGTGAAGAACAAACAATAATTGAGTATAGCGACTATAATAAGGCCTTGCCGCGACTC
This sequence comes from Didymodactylos carnosus, assembly GCA_905250885.1. Taxonomy (NCBI): domain Eukaryota; kingdom Metazoa; phylum Rotifera; class Eurotatoria; order Philodinida; family Philodinidae; genus Didymodactylos; species Didymodactylos carnosus. The sequence goes on along the minus strand of CAJNOQ010004948.1, from coordinate 11,265 downwards.
GAATACGATCGCATTATGACACCGTGATTTCTGCATGATCACGACGCGACTACAGCAAATCAGAAGAATCAATCAATGATCGCGACTTCATAGCGATCGCGTAGCGCGTTCGTGACGTGAATTCATCGTGACAGTCGACCTGGGTGTTCTTTCGAACAGTGAAAACCGCAAGTCTCTAAATATCATCGTTTGAAAGTTATTCAATAATATCCACAGATAACTGCTTTTGAAATGGGTACTGGAAGAATTATGTGCTTATAAACATCTACTTCAAATTAACTGCTGTTACATTATCTATTATACTGATATTCCCATTGCATGCTGCTTTTATAGCTCACTTTCACGGCTGTGGTGTTCTGTGGCTGTTTCTAATAAATTACATGTTTTGAATCGTAAAATGACTATGAAAAATCCATATTTTCCCAAGAACTTTCCAAGGCAGATTTTAAATCTGTTTAGAGAAAAAATATCTGTAGCAGATGTCAACAAATCCATGTTCTATCGAGTCATTTTAAGTTTGCTTTGTCGAATCTAAAATTTACTTAGGCAAACTTAGAATTTCACTTTTGTTTGTAACATATATAAATAAGCATATAACGTACATGGTCTCGTACATGTCCATCAGATCAGCCATAGTCTGTAACTTATAGAAAAGCATCAACAAACTAATTGGGGTTTAATATTTCCCGGGTAAAACGCATTTACAGAATGAGACTTTAGTTTGCATTTTCTCAAAACTAGTGTTTAGCTTTCGCCACGTAAAGGGATTTCCAGGAACTATACATCAAAGAAAGGTAATTTTTCTGATTTGTAGATAACATCTATAGCTAGGAGTTGATTCTTGCTCGAATGAAAGGTCCCATTCTGACTCTTGTTGAGGCGACAGTCGCTAGTTAAAGTAGACGAAGCCTTACCCTAGACGAGCGAACTTACGGCAATTTTATACGGATCTTACTGGAATCTTATAAGAACCTTATATAAGGCAGTCGATGGAAATGCGTAAGATCTTGATAAGATTGCTATACGAACGAATATAAGAATCCGCTGGAAAATGACGAAAAGTGCACATTTTCGCTGATAAAGTAAAGTGTCAATAACTGTTTTTTTCGAGTCATTTGGAGACTTGCGGTTTTCTCCATTCGATTCAGCTCGTCAGACTCTACAAAATAAGGTAAGCCTCGTCGCTGGCACCGAATGTCGATGTAATGATGGTACCCAGGTGATTGAATCATACTATTCGATCGTATAAGATCGTAAACGGATAGCACGAAATCGCATACGGTTATGTACGATTTACATACGAATCGTGGTATCTGATTTGTCATCTGGTTCGTCGTTAATTGTAGAAACGCTAATTTTCATCCGCTGCTTACACTATTACACTTAAACAAAAAAATACCATAAGATTGCAGTTATGGAAAATAGATCTAGCATCCCATATAGTACTAAATGTTATTTCGTTTTTTTCTGCTCAAATACAATTAGTTTTCAATGTGTTATATACAGAAATGTTACATATTATGTTAATGGTACATAATAAGTGTGATTAACTGTGAAATGGAACGACAAAACATAGTAAATACGATTTCCACTAGGCTTCGAGCCGAGAAAATATTTAAGTGACAAAATTTCTCCTGCGAAGTAATTCTAAGGTTTCGAAGATGCCCAGTTCAACTCACCTTGTACCTATCCTATGAATAAAACTGAGTTTGGCTGCATTTTTGACTACGTGCTAGAAGCTTTTTACAAAGATTTATACTCATTTTATACAGAATTCTCAGCTCTACAACATGGAGAAATGTATTTTTTACGACCACGTAAATAAAATCTTTCTGAGCACTTTCTGTAGAAAATCATGCTTTTTAAACCGTGGGTTTTAGGGGCAGTGAGATAAAATCTTTTGCATTTTTGATTACATGATGGTTTTGAGTTATAGTCAAAATACTGAAAAATTGTAAGAGATATATGCGTCTTTGAAAACTTTTTGGGTTCCTTCGAAAAAAATATCATAACTCTGCAGTAAAAAGACGCCGAAAGCTACAAATTTGGAATTACACGTTATTTTGTATCGGAAATCGAATGAGGATGCTTTGAACGGGAAAAACATTTTGACTTGTTAGAACTTTTCTTACTGGCCTCATGGGGTCTCTTTTAAGGATATTACGAATCGATCACTATATGTACTTTTGAAATTGTTGTACATGTTAGAGTACTTGAGACAAAACTCACATTTCACATGGACACCTCATCCCAATTTCATTTCTTGTCCATCTGATTCGTGTGTAATATAATAAATTCATAAAAACGAAACGCCAGCAAGAAACCAAGTTAATATAAAGTGTGCATGTGAATATGGCTTAAACTGGGAAAAGATAGCTTAATTGCTCAACAGACTAGTTGATTTTGATTATCCATTTAATGGTTTGCTGCAGAATTGTTCAGATTACTAATAGTAATCTAAACAATTCGTTTTGTATAACAGATACTTCTTCTGAAATACGATTGGTTGGATGGTACCATAATGCCTAACAAAAGCCTCTCCAAAGTATCTTATTCTGTTTCATTGATTCTGCTACCTCTGCTACCGTGATTTGCTGAATTTGTTCGTGTTATACATAGGGAAAGAGATACATATTTCTAGAATTAAAAAACGCTGTACGGAAACGCTTTACAGATATCAAAGGGAATCTATGTGTAACGTCCGAAAAAAAACCTGGGGCCTGGGGCCTGTTTCTTAAAAAAACTTAAGTAGAAAATCTTACTTAAGTCAAAAAAGACAAAGACTTTTTTGGACTTAAGTCTGACTTAAGTCAGATTTTCTACTTAAGTTTTTTTAAGAAACAGGCCCCTGCTTCAGTCTGACCACTTTGCGGCGCTATCCCTGTTCAACATACTTAGCGCTTTCCGGTGTCTTTTTTTCAATTAATAAAAGTGATTTCTGATTAAACTGTTGTTGTAATCGCCTTCTTAACTCTAGATCATAAGACAGAAATGTTTTTACGTTATCATGTGTTTAAACGTCTAGGACAAAATCTTTTCGGTAATACTCAATATGTTCGTCAACAATTAACAACTTCTTCAGCAGCAAAGTACGGATTTGTTGTTTAGTTGTGTTTAAGCTGAAATCAGGATTGCTTGTCTAAATTCTAGAGTCGCGCAGTCGGATAAAGCTGATGCCGAAGACATCTTTCTGACTTTGACCACCGATTATAATCGAACTCGTCTCGTACAATCAGATTTATTATCAGAAGCAATAAAAAATATCAATAGTTCGATGTCAGAAAGATTGAGTCTGTTATTATTAAATGCAGCCGCTCGATCTGTACACAATGTATCATCACAAAAAAGAATTAAATTATTGGAAGAAGTAGGTCTGGTATCATAAATAGATACGAAAAACTACTTCTTTCGAACATTAATTTCTAGGCATGGTCAGCTCTCAAAAAAAACAATGTTCGGTTGACAAGCAGACATTATGAGACTTATCTAAGTGGATTAAATGAAAATGGTCACATATTTGATCCTGACTATTATCTAAAGTTAATTGATTCTCAACAAATACAAGCAACACCGAGAATATACAGTTTATTATTGACACAGTGAGTAATCTGCGTAACGAAGCAAATCGATCTATCTCGTTTTTCATATCCATATTAAGCGTTATGTGTTTAGATTCTGTCGAGAGGGTAATACGGATCGTGCACAAAATTTTCTAAAAATGTTGAAGGAGAAAAATATCAGCGTGGATGAAGATATTTTTGCTGCACTTTGCGTATGTCAATTGAAACGTGGCAATGATAATGGTGCTCAAGAAATAATTCAGATAATGAATGAACGTGGTTTGAAATCAACAATTTCTACTTATAAAGAAATATTTATTTGTTTAATTAGTGAACATAGATTAGAACAATTTCAATCTTATTACCAACAAATTGAAGATCAACATGAACGACAGTCTCAATCTATTGCCAATGACGAAAATAAAGAATTACAACAAACAAATAAACATGGATCATCATCATCAGTTTATTTAGATGCAAAATTTGTTTTATCTTTACTTAATCAATGTATATTGTATAAAGAACGTCCAATATTCGATTATTTATTTGAAAAGTTAAAACGTATGAATCATGCAAATATTCCACACAATATTCTAAATTTATCAATACAATGTTTATCAAATAATTGGCATAAATCGGCCATTGAATTACTACAGTTACAATCTGATGTAGAAGCACCACAAGATGATTTACCTTATATGCCAATTAATGATAGGATATGGGTTCTTTTTTTCAAGTAAGACGAATCATGATATTCTGTACAGGGTATATTATGGACAAAACTAGAATTCAGAAAGAAGTGGAATTAAGTTTTCTTTGACAACTCAGAATCGAAATGTCTGCATAGGTCGATTCTAGGATTGACTAGGCAAATTTAAGATTCGACAAAGGAAACTTGAAATTATTTGGTAAAACATAGATTTGTTGATATTTTTTACAAGCATTTCTCGGATTCAGGCAGATTTTAAATTTTGGCAAACTCTTGGTGAAATATGGATTTTTCGTAGCCATTCTGGGATTCAAAACCATGAGGTATATTAGCAATATCTAGAGCTGTAAAAGTGAGCTACAAAAGCAGTCTACAGTTGAAATATCAGTTGTGGGAAGAAACATATTTTATAGAAATTCACATCGAAGTTTGCTTTTGCAGTCTACTCTCATGACTGTGGTGGACGCCAGATATTGTTTCACGTGTCTAGATGGTTGATGAAGTCAAAAGAGGTGTTAAAATCGATTTTTTTATAGTAAATTCATGTTGAAATCTGTCGGAATTCAAGAAATGTTTGCAAAAAATATCAATAAATCATTGTTTTATTGGATTATTTTAAGTTAGTCTGGCTCTATTTCAAGTCTGTCTAATCAATCTTAGACAAACTTGAAATCGACCTACGGAGACGTTTCAAATTTTTTGGCAAATTCGAAGTTTTGATCATTGAAGAAGAAGATTTTGTAAATTGGAAAGAAATTACTGAAAATTGAAAAAATTGGATTAATAAATGTAACAGACAGGTCACTAGGTAATGTTTTCATCTTTTTTTTCTATTTTAGACGAGTATTTGAAACTCATGAACCAAAAATGATCGATCTGTATATGAAATTAATGATGCAAAAAAGTCTGAAACCATTAGATACTATTTTGTTTGCCTATTATCAAACGAATGCAAGTAAAAATATGGATTTTAGACAAGCGATCACATTTCTTCTACGTGGTGAAGAACTACAACATCCTATGCGTACAAATTATTTCTATCCACTGATGTTAGATTCTTATTATCGGAATAAAGATAAATGGACAGATGCTGAACGTTTAGAATTATTTAGTTTAATTGATCGACAACAAATACCTATTGAAGGCACCACCTACTCATATCATATAAAAGAACATTTTCATTCATTTTATAATAATGATTTTAAACATTTATTAACAACATTAAATAATAATAATTTGGAATATATTTTGAATAAACTATGTCGATTTTTAATTAATGATATTCAACAAAGTATGAAACAATTACATGTTCTTGAACAAGTAGCACCGTTTTTTAAACTTAATATTCAAGCGAGAAGAGAAGAATTTGCCAGAGTGATCTACCAGTTATTACAAACAAAGTATGTAAAAGAACAGTGTTATCCTTTCTGATGTTATCAGCTTGCTCAGCCGGGACGTGTCGTGCAAGAGAATGGACTCTTATAAAAAAGGCTTCTCATGTTAAAAAAGAACTAAGATTAAAGGACGTGGGCGAATAAGGTGTGTTTTCGGCCCCCCATATTTGGAAGAAAAAACTATATGGTTGGGAGAAAACCTGTGGAATCAGCATCGAATTAATTAAAGCTAGTGTAACTTTTAACAGAAAGTCGTAAAAACCTCGTCGACCTCTCATTTTGTTCAGAATTTTAGGCTCGATCTTTTGTTCTTAAAAGAGGGCTAAAGTTTTATTTAGTTTTCAAGAAAACCAGGTATCAGTTTTTGACCTGACGCACACCTTTTTTAATTTCTTTTTGTACTTATTCGATAGAGTATCAAAAATTGTGCTACTGTAAAAATTTCTCATCGTTTCAAGGTTCCTCGCAGAGTAGCAGACTGAACACTTGAATATAGTAGGCGATTTATAGCAATTTTTCAGACCATTTTGACATTATGCACTTCCATGACATGCTATAGGGTTTCCCATCACATGTTTGAAACAAGCAACTACTTTTACATATATTTAGCAAGTTCTTAAAATTTCAGATGTCTCTGTCTGAAGACTGTAGGCCAAAACTCCAATGATGGTACTAGATATCATTAAAAAGAAAATTCGTTTTCTCTGATTCAAAATGCATCTTTCATAAAAATCTGAGAAGTGTTTAGATGTTCCGAAGGGGAAGGCGAGAAATTTTTCGAAAAGAATGAAAATCGGTTTTTCGATGAAACAAATACGTCATTTTACTCAGAATTCGATGCTGATTCTAATCATATAGTTTCTTCCGAATATTGGAGACCGAAAACATGCCTTATCCGGCCACATCCTTTGTTAATCTATTCACTTGCTGCTTCTGTTCGTTTAGACCAAAATTGTTACCATTCGAATCTACTTCCGTTGAATCATCGCCACCGTCTTCAGCAATCACAACATCTGATACGACTTTATCTCCCATATTTTCTTCTATCAATACCATCTGTGAACAATTATCTGATAATTTAACACTGAAACGTGATTTATATGCACTGTTATTGCAATTAGCCACCCAAGATAGCCGTGATGATTTGTGTTCGTTAATTGCGAATGAATGTATTAAAAACAATGTTAAATTCGGTGGTAATGTAAACGAAATTGATTCAATGACGCGGTACACTCTTCCAAGAGATATTCTCGAACAATTGACTCGTTATAAACAAGGTGAAAAAACATGGAAACAAAAATTAAATTCATTGAATTTAGAAACAGTTACACAAGAAGAACTGGAACAAATTTATGCAGAAGCTAAACAAGATGGTAGACATCCACTATTAATTCAAGAACAATTGATCGATATTTATACCGCGCGTTCACATATACATGAAGCATTCGCAATTCTAAATGAAGTTGTGTCAACAAAATATGTACCAAGTGAAAAAGTTTTAAAACAATTATTTCATTTAATTACAAACAAGATGGTGTCTCAATCAGTACAAGTTAAACCAAAAATTTATCTAGACTATCTAAAGTAAATACTTGATTAAAAAACAAATGGAAAAACGCAAAAATTTGATCATAAGTTATCTCAAGCTGACGCTTTTTTCTTCTGACGCCAGTTTCATATGTGCAAGGGTGATTTTTACTATAAATATTTGTATTTTTACCATTTGAGCTAATATTTCTTTGTTCTTGTGTCTCATTAATACAATCTATCGTTGTTTAAGGCTTTTGTGCGATTTATATGAACGACATTTTGGCATAGATCATCTGACCCCAAATTTAACATTTCGTATTGCTCATACATTTATGTTAGCAAATGATGAAGAAAATGCGTTGAAAATCATAAAGAATAAATTATCGATGAGTGGGATGGATAATGAACTATTTGAACACGTGATAAAATTTCTTAAAGTAGACAAATCATGGTTATCGACGGATGCACTAAAGTCAATTGGGCAACATTTTCTACAGTATCGAGTTAGCGACGAGCTAACAATATTTTGGAATTTATACTATGATATCATGCTGGAAAAGTCCACTACAAAAGACTTGGTCAAACTTTATTCGGAATCAGTACAACATAACAGTAATTTACCCTACACATATTTATTTGAAGTAAGTCAAACGATTTGTTTCTGTGAAAGCTCGTATCAAAACTGCGTTATATTGATAAGAAAAATTCTTACAAGAGTTCAGTTTAAGTAGCTAAATAATATGGAAATATATAAAAAAATGTGCCTTTATTTGGTGCACTCTGCCCGGTACCCCATGTCGTCGAGAATGATATGGGGTTTCTAGAAACCAGAACTCCCGACAACCAAAAGCTTCTTGCATACAACTCGTTCGTATAAAACAAACTTTTCTGGACAAAATGAGACATCGTCGATCTCTCCACGACAGAGCTGGGCTCCGGCTTCGAACCGTCTCCGTTTATAAACGGAGCAGGAGCTGGATGGGAAGCATTGAGTTCAGAGCCGGAGCCGGTATGTGAATGATGATGTGCGCGTTCGATCGAGGTAAAAATGACTCTCTTACGGCAGATAGTTATATGAGTGTGTGCGCTGATGACACGTTAATATATGCTGTCTCAGTCTTAACCTTTGATTAAATATAACATTTTCGAAAGAAGATTTTTTATGTATATATCATGCAGTTATAGAGTATATTTGTGCTTCAAGACGATTTACATTTTCATATTTTTCCTTACTCGAAAGCCTAGAAAATTCAGTTGAAAGAAAAACAAGGAAAGATGAACATCTTTTGGAGCCGGGGTCGGAGCCGGATGTAAAAACTCTAGGAGAGGAGCCGGAGCCGGGAGAGGTCGAAGCTACCCAGCTCTGTTCCACAGCATCCTTATGTTAAACCGTATTCATTGTATGTAAGGTCCCAGCGCATAGAAACCAGCAAAATCGACAGGAAAACAATGAAAAATGTCTGTAGGACTCTCACTCAGAAACTTCGTTATCTAGAGTTCGGACTTCTAGAGATCCCGTGTCAGTCAGCTTTAATGAAACTTTCGTACACATCACTCCTGATTGTAAACTTTTTTAGCTATTGAAATCACTTTTGAGAGTTTTGATTATTACGATGGAGCAAGAATACGTTAATAGCAAATTGTCTTTATGATTTTCCACAGAACTGTATAAATGAGGCAATCTCTCTCCTTTGAAAAGATTTTTTATGAAGCAAATCTCTCGTTTAAAAAGATTTTCTTTGCAATATGTACTTGAGAAAGAATTATCCGAGGCAATGCAAAGGATGTCATCGTTTAACCAATACTCTTCTGAAAAGATTCATTGTGTTACTTTAACCAGACCCTCGATTAAAAATTCGATCCAATGGACTATATAGCCTCCCGTTATAACTAAAAATTTTCTGCTGGACACTCTCGTCAATATTAGTTGTATTTAAAGAAAGTCTTAACTCTTCAACCACTACTGGAAAAAATTTCCATTTCTAGTTATAGTGTTACCGACCGTATAAATATATAAACACATAGCATAAGAAAAGGAACATAGGGAACAGGTTACGTTTAATCCTTATCTAATTCTGAAATTTTCATTCAATGGATTTCTTTCCTTAAAAACCGAAAAACTTCATGAAAGAAAAGCACATTTTTTTCATCTACTTAAATACTAAAATGAGAGATCGGCCTTGTCCTTGTTATCATTACCTTTATTTTTTTGTTATTTCTTTAGTTATTCATTAACAAAAATGATATGGAAATATTACAAGAAATTGTTGATTTAGCTACTGTGCAACATGGTTCACAAAATGTTTTACATGATCTGGGTTTAGTATTAATTAAGTGTGAAAAACTGAAGCAAGCAGATAAAATATTTCAAACACCATGGCTAAAAGCAAAAAATGGACGAATTGAAGTACATGTTAGAAAATTCATGGGTTAGTTGTTTTCTCTGTAGATCGGTTCTGTTCTTTATCGCTTTCTTCAGTAATTTAGATTATTATTATTTCAGATCAAAACAATCTCAGTGCATTAATAAACACGATTGAATTAACAAAAAATTTGAGTGATATTCAACAGAGTCATACCTATACGACAGCTTTGAGGTATCTATGAGTTTATTGGCGCTTTTCTTTCATTAAATCTTACGTTTATTTTTTGATTTAGAGTGGCATTCAGACAAAATCAATATGAGATAGCTGATAATCTCATTCAACAAATAGAAGAAAACAATATACCCATTTATCCGAAAGTAAAAAAGTAAGTAGTAAAAGTTTACTGTTGTTGACTCTGTAAAAGTGCTTTACTTTAGATATGTTGATGCATATCGAAAAGCCAACGGTTTGTCACCATTGACTATTGGAGAGCAACAACAATTACCCAGTGATGTGGAAGAAAATGATGACATGTCTATATCGGAATCAGGTTTGATGGAGATAAAATAGTTGAAACGAAGTGTTTTTTTTTCTCGTTTTCTAGAACATGAAAAGCCGTTAGAAATGAATGCACGTATGGTTGGCTGAGAATATTTCTCGTATATAAGTTCTTTTTATTCACAAGATTCTTAGGTCTATTTTGTAAACTTAATCTTTCATATTTCATTACTCTTTTTTTAGTGTTTGTTTGTTGTCGTAGTTGATTGTTATTTTGATTTGTTATAGAAACATTTTCCTCCTCTCAATGCTTTTTGTTAAAAAATAAAGACAAAAACAGAAAAAAATTAAACTGTTTGCATATAAATACATAAAATTTTTCAATAACTTTTGAAGCCGAATAAAAAACTGATGTGCATCACAAGAAGAATAAACTTATCGCAAGGAGAAATTTATTAAGTAAATGGTGAATAAGCACCTTTAGACACTGCAAAGAACCTTTCGGCTTTGTTCGACATTTTGTCATATTTGCTTTCAAATAAAATATTCTTTGATTTTTTCAATACATTATCCATTTAGTATTACTTTGGAAAACTGCAATCTGTGGGAATCTATGAGCCCTTTGGAGTAAGAATTTCTGAGCGTATCGGTTTGTATATCGATTCACATATGTCCATACGTTATTAACAAATTTTCGTAGTGTTACGAGGCTATCAATATACATAGATGTCATTGTAACTCCCTAAAACCCTATTTTTTCCACTAAACTCTCTCTTCAAGTGTTTTGGAGACATTTAGGGTACAGCGAGTTGATTAACATTTAATTTGCATTTCAGCATCAAGTATAGTCGATTTTATGTATTCGGCTTGTCTAGCTAACGGTCTCCTTTTTTCTCTCGTTTTCAAAGAACGATGGCAATAAAGTTAGAAAATAATCTAAAATTACAACTAGATAATTGAGTAGATTAAACATTTCTCTATAAAATGAAAAGTATCTCGGCTCTGAACGTTGATTCGTTATGAAAATACAGCTGTTGTACAAACAGCCCCCAAAAATCGATGTTGAGGCTATCTAAAAAGCGTGTCTAAAAGAGTGAAGACGAGCTTGCAAAAATTGAACAAATATACCAGTTTGTAGAAAATTGTTTGCTCTACAAGATGTGATAGCTTTTTAAGTTCGAAACTATTCTAATTAATCTGTATTAATC
>CAJNOQ010004947.1:0-16352 GCA_905250885.1 Didymodactylos carnosus | reverse complement strand
TCGCGACGTGAAATGAAGCGCGGATTTTACTAAGGTAGTTGATTCCCTGCAAAAAGAAAGCAAGAATAGTCACCATAAATCAAAGAGACTTCTTGCACCAAGAAAGCAAGGTCTTGTGACATTTCTTGCCCAAGAATCATTTTTTGCGCTTTCTTGCCCCAAGAAAGTATTTTGCTTGCGCAAGAAAAATATATGAAAGCTTTCTTGTGACAAGAAACTATCTTTCTTGCGCAAGAAAGCAAGAACACTTTTCTTGTCACTTCTTGCTGTAACCAGCTTCACTGCAAGAAATAAGATCTTGCAGTAAAAAAAATCAATCTTGCGTTAAAGGATGAAAGCGTTAGGATATGTTTCTTGCAGTGAATAAAATCGCTACAAGAAGTTCTTTCATTCTGTAGGCAGTGCAAATGGTCGGTGGATTTTTCACGTGTATTTTGTCGTATGTAAATTTCTAACGAAGAAAAACATGCTCATATAAACGCATATGAATGTCTAACATTTTGAAAAGTGAAAGAATTTGTATAGTACACATAGACTTATATGGCAGCCACGTGTGTAATGATGTTACAAAGCTATTCTGCTCATTTTGAATGAGACGAAAAAGCAGTATCTGTGTCATCAGACACTTAGCTCATATCTGCTCTTTTAAGTTTCTCAAAGCAGAATTAAAGCAAAGAACAAAAGTAACTAATTTGCAAAGTAAGTACACAGCAGTTCCGATGAGTGAGAGGATATAAATTCCTAAATATAATTTTTGCTGTCCCACAGTTTCTTCAGGCATTTTGTGTAGATTAAAAATGTCTTCTTTCTCAAAAAATGCACTATATCTAAGGACTTTTTCTATGTTCTTTCTCTCAATCGATGTTTACTGTGCAAATATCTCAAAATAAAAATGCACAGAAGTGAGAAATGCATCAAAGGTTGATGTTTTTATAACAATTGTGAATATCCTCGGTGTAAGATCGCTTTGCTGTTAGTAACTCTCAGGATGTAGCGACGATCAGTTCGGTTCTGCTTGATGCACAGAGGGTTGGGGCTCAATCATTCCGCCTCATTCACAGAATATTAGATTGGCTCTAATAACGAACTGATCCTAGCGATAATATCTTCGGGTATACATTCTCTGACAGTCCAAGCGTGAATGTTTTCTTCACATACGGCAAACGTCACCTTATCGGTAATATTCTCAAGCGAACCATAAAATGGCAACCGCTCTCACTTTTATTTTGAGATCAAATACCAGTTATGTGTCGAACCATAATTGTGAAATACATGAAAGAACTTATAAGAAGTTTCTGTATAAGAAGAAAGTCTAAGACTGACTGAAGCTGTTTTAGAAATAACAATCAAACTTTTTCTAAAGTTCAAAACACCGTCATCATAATTTCTGTGACGAGTTAAGAAGAATTATAGAAGGGGAGAGCGTATTTACAAATAAAATTGCTGTATACTTATTTTAAGTTCAACCTCGAAGAGAATCTGAGGTGAATGATTCATCTTGATTGCATTATGCTCCCGAAGAGAAAACCGGGTAAAACATGGTGAAATCAGTGTCTTCACTACCTACAGAAAAACTTTCTTTTCAAAAGATTTGTATCAATAGTTCTTGTTTTTCATTCTTTTTCTATATAGAAATCCCTACATAAGAATTCATCGAAATTTTTATGCTCTTGTGTGGCAGTATTTGAACTCTCTTCCTCTTTTTATACGCGCATGTCTGTGCGAAATGTTTCACAATCTTCTAGTTAAAGAATGGAAACCAATAGTAACTATGAAAAGTAGGTTTCGAGAACCTTTTGAAGCTTCTAACAGTGCTCACAATTACAGGTTCATCATCCTGAAATGGTTCGCTGTGAAACCGAGGTCTTGCCGCGATATAAGCAATTTGAACACGATCCTGTCACGATCACTATTGAAACAGCCGATTTCAATAGCGATCGTGCGGCGAAACAAGCACTTCAGACACAGTCTTGCTACCATCTCAATCGCATCCTGTCGCGAACTGTTTCCGGACACAGCGAGTTTTTCGCGGACATGAAAGATTCACGAATATGTGCGTCCGCGATAGCGATTCAAATTGGGTATTGCGCGGCAAGATTGTGTGAAGATTAGTATGGCTTCGCGACGTGAAATGAAGCGCGGATTTTACTAAGGTAGTTGATTCCCTGCAAAAAGAAAGCAAGAATAGTCACCATAAATCAAAGAGACTTCTTGCACCAAGAAAGCAAGGTCTTGTGACATTTCTTTCGCAAGATCTTGGGCAAGAAAATCCTCGCAAGAAAGTCGACTAGGGAAGTGGAAAGACAGAGATAAATGCTAGATAATATTTACAGTTGTACAGTTCATGTTTTATAATAACTTTAACTCTAATGAAAGTAGTACAGTTGCATTATTTTAAAAAACAGTTTGATGAGATGTTTCTGTCGAGGACAGTGGACCTTAACTTCGTATTCCAATTTCACAGACAAATAGGACTTATTTCAATTTCTGACCCATGCAGCTCCTGAGAATCTCAAAACATGCGATAAGTGACTGATATTCCTGAGAACTTGAATTGCTACCTTTGTGAAACTCCTTTGCCATGTAAAGTGTCCTTTGTAACACTCCACTAACAAGAGTTTGCAACACGATTTCAATAGAAAAAGTGCAAAAAATCACAGACTGTAAAAGATCTAATATATAGTGAATGTTCTTATTAAGACTTTTCACGAGTATAGTCGAATTGACCTTCGGATATATATTTTAAGATATCCTCTACAAACTGACACAGTTGGAGCGAAATCTAAATAGGTGGACTTCCCTCCTCCATAAAGAGGTTATGGCTTCCTGTTATGATTGTGCTTGTTGGAAATATTGATTTCAAACAGTGAAATCATGTTAAACAATATTTCCTTCGACTGAAAAGAATGTTTATCTTTACGTAAAGCGAACGTGTTTTTCAAGCTGCGAGATAGCAGACAATGAGTTGTAGGCTGTTACTTGTGAATAATATGATTGTGGTAAACTTGTTTAGAATTTATTTCTATTATTATTAGATTTTAAGTAGGAATATTTTCACGTAGAAATTTTTTTTGTTACTTGTAAGAAAGATAATTTAATAGAAGAAAAGTTTTATATTCTTCAATAGTAGTTTCAGCCTATTCTGTGTGTTATTGCTCTTTAGAACGTTTATAGTAACCTTTTAAATAATATCATTCATTTGTTTAAGGAGGTTGCAGCGTCCAATAATATCGCGAAAGCTCGTTCAATAGCATTGTATATTCATACAATGGAAGAGGTACCAACAAAGGCAAAACGGTCATAAACTTTTAAACATCACTTTAAATTTTCTAATATTGTGGTGGTGATCGTCCATATATTCATCCCAATCCATTGGAAGCGTTACACAATGCAGTACGACGACAGTCGTTAGTGAAATTTCGTCGAGCAGTAAAGTTGGGTATGTTTTAAATTTCTGACGAAGACATATTTATCTCTGATCATATGGAGAACAGTCTAAATAATATTTCTATCGATATCCACACTTCGACATTCGAAACAGCGAGTGGGTCAAATGTTGCTGTTATGCGTCACCTTTTAACACAAATTCTTTTATTCTGTAAAGAAAACGTAATAAAAAAGGATATAATACTTGCCCACACTTCAACTTAAACAAACAACGGCCAAAAATTTTCTTTTCTTCGAATGTGTCTACTAAGTTTTGTTTTGGGTAAGAAAAAAAATATATTGCTGAAGGAAAATTCAATTGAGAGTGAAGGATAATGATGTGTGCATATCTAATGTTATCTCAAGTGTTTATGAATCAATGAAAGAACAGCTGTCATTTATGGCCATGCAAAAATGATCTCGAATAAAAAAGTTGGTTTCGAATAAAAGCCAGTAGCAAATTAAAATCTACGACTAATATGAGCAAAAACTTAATTTCTGATCTTTCAACTTCTTTTTGTTAATTCATATTTATAAACTGTGTGTAACTGAAAGAAAATACCTGTCTTATCTTGCCTCGTACGATGACCTCATGTGTATTGCTGATATCAATGTAATTGTGATGACCAAGAATTAGAGGAATTGGAATAAAATTCGTGGGAAAATCCTCATTTAAAAAAAAACACGCAGAAAAATAGTTTTGCTTTCATATTATTTCATTTGTCTAACGCATTGGAATATATTTACTTATGTATTTATTATTGATTGAGAACGTTAAATGTTCAGTTAGTTTAATGTTTGCAGTACTGACTTAAAGAATACAGTACTAACACACCAAGTAGTAATAACACACCAATATACTTAGTTATCTAACTGGACAGTTAGGTACGACTAACTTCGTGACATTTTTCTCAATGACTTAACCAAAATCTCAAAAGTAACGGAAAGAAATATCTAATGTTCTTAGCAGTGGTGGATCTAGGATTCTACCAACGGGGTGGCGATTTCTAAAAGATGTCGTCCGAGGTAGTATAAATATTTTTTGTAAGGAAGTCTGGTAGCATAGTGTACTTGCACTAGAATTCCATTTGCGAGGAGTCGCTGGACCGTCGTAGTGCTAGATCCGCCACTGGTTCTTAGCGATTTGCAGGTGAAGATGCTAAATGTCAGAATAAAGTCAGAAGAGACTCGATGATTAATCGAAATCGATACACTCTAAAAGAAGTAAGAAAAGTAACATAAAATAATACAATAATGATAATGTAAGGAAAGAAAAGAAAATGTTTCATTGGTCAATGAGACCAATCAGGTTCGAAAATTAACATGATTGGTCCAATTGACTTTACTTTCATTACTCTGCTTACTACATTTTTTCGGGTGCACTGTCGAAAGCGTACAACAATCACGAATGATTTAAAAACCTGTCCGTCCTAGTCATTTTCAATTTTTTTCCTCTTCTTATTCGCCCTTATATTAGCGTTATAACTTTTTGTGTGCTGCATTATAAAAAATAACGGAAAAAACGTTAAAAAGTCATAGAAAAAACGCGATATCACCGTCACGTTTTTCCTGCGACTTTCTATATATTATTCTGCTAACATTTTCTTCGTGGCAATGTCACTCACTCTAATGACATCTACAAACGTTTCAACTCTGACAGCACTTTTCATTAGTTACCATTGACCAATACGATGAAAGTAACATCGTGTCTTTCCCGATGCATACAATGTTTTTTTGGTGCATTACCAGTAGCATATAACCCAGCATGTTACATTGTTATGATTTGAATCACAAAAAATGGCAAAGCCGTTATATGACAGATTTTTACTGTTCTACACAATTTTTTTAATGTTTACTTTAGTTTCTTCGTATGCCTTAGAAAGGTATATATATACACAAGCTTTACGGGATCTCTAATGAACAAAAAGATATCATGTCGTTTCGAATAGTGTTGATCAAGTTAACTTGGCATTAATTCCATTTAGAACATCTATGCTAGAGGACAATTCCAACATTGTACTACATTTGGAGGCATTCTGATACGTGATAGTTAGTGACGACACAATATCCGACTATTGTAACCGACTATAAACCATATACTACTAGTAATACAAGTGAGAAGTATGTCTGATATCTTTTCTCTCAATTCTCGAATGGGTGTCTGCTTGCTGTTTCACTAATGTTAACTTAACTTGGTCAGCACTAATCGAAACGAAACGATATTTTTTGTTATTAAGAGAGACCATAAAGGTTTGTACACAAGTCATATTCGTAATTCATTATATTCCATACATCTAATCAATAAAAAGGCGCTCTTTTATTGTGCATAGTGTGTCACTATCTTTACCTGTAAGACAAGCTTTGTGGGGGCATAGATAAAAACTTTAATATAATAAAAATGAGACAATTTTTCTTTAAGTACAGTTTATGAAGAGCGAGAAAGAACAGAAAGAAAGCAAAGCACAAAACAACATTACATAGTTGTTGGAATCGAACACTAAAACCACGAATTTTGAAAGTATCCATTTTATTTTGGACTAAATTACTCGAAAGTAACTTGGGATATTCGATTTCTCATTGTGTGAACGTGAAAACAAGTGAGATTATAGATAAAGAAAAAAGTAAAAAATTACCGTAAAAGAGCATAAAATAATAATACAGTCAAATGTTCGAATAAAAGCATAAAGTCACCTTCGGATAAACTATAACAATGTTCATTCATTTCTAAAACAAATACAGTAAAATAAGGTAAAATGTGCAGGTTTAAAAGTAAAAAGTAAAATTTATATTGAGCTCGCTAAATTTTTACTGTAAGTTTGTATTTTAAACGGTTTAATAAACAAAATTCGATTTCATTAGTGACTTTAAAAGCTCGTAGAATGTTTTGAAATAAAATTGGGTGTAATTTATCATAAATAAAGCATCTACTTTTTTTTCTGAAAAAAAATAGCACAACATAAAAATACAACATTCACCGAAAAGAACGTGACACAAAATTGAACAGAGATGTAGTTTTTCAATTCCGACCGTGGTACGAGTTTTTGACAAGAATAATTTAGGGACCTATATTTACCAGTCCAGACATTAGGCGTGGTACACCGCTTAGCGAGTAGATTGTCGTATAAATAAATATGCATAGATATAATATAATACATACCCATGCGTTCCACACATACAAGTATAGATGCGACATGATAGTAGAATTTTACAATGCCATATTATAGTATTCGAGGATGTCAGGATTCCGAAAGCTGATGTGATGGTGACGCCTCGTGCTTTCTCAGACATAAGATTTCATTATGAAGAGAGTTGATTTATTCCATATCATGTCTGATAATGTGACTTGTTTCGAACACCTCTGTGATATTGTTAAACAAAATTGCTGAAAAATTTAGGGTATCTGATGGCCTTTGAGATATTCTATAGAGAAAAAAACGCTGCTTCTTCGCTTATCGTGAACATTTTGGTTCAAACACTTCCTTCATACAAAGGCGAGGAAGGTGAGTAGTGAGAGTGCGTAACAAAACAACATTCAACGTGCGGATATCGTCAGATATACGTTAGATATCTTGAATATGTCTTATATATCGCCTAAAGCCTAAATGTTTGACATTCGAATGTGGAAATTTTGTTGGCGTTACAAGTGATTGGTGTCTGTTCGAGTTTAAGCTCAATCTAGACACTTTTTTAAATACATAGCCGAAAGAGTTACAAATCGTTACTGCTATCGGTTTTGGAGAAATATTTAATTAAAAAGGCGTATCCATTTTTCTCAGATAATTTTGAATAAATTTTCTAGTTTGAGATTTCCTTTGCTCCAGCACAGGTAAAAAGGTTTCATTCTAGTAAATAAAGGTAGCCAAGACATCTAACTTAATGATCCGGCAATAGAACTTGAAAAACGGTAATTTCAAGTTTCCACTAAATGTCTACTTGAGTGTCCACTGCACCTCTCCAAAGGACTTTTCTAAGAAGGGTGGGAATGTGCTTTTATCATGTTTTACTCGGCTTTCTCTTCGAGAACATGATGCTCGAATCCTTCAGTTCTGAAATTCTGCTATCATGTCGCATCTATACTTGTATGTGTGGGATGCATGGGTATGTATGTATATTATATCTATACATATTTATATACACGACAATATACTCGCTAAGCGGTGTACTACGCCTAATGTCTGGACTGGTAAAAATAGGCTCCTGGATTATTCTCGTCAAAAAACCGCCTCTCGGTCGAAATGGGAAAACTACATCCCTCAAACCGAATGGGAATTGGACGAAAGTCTAAAAATTTTGTGTCGCTTGTCCATGTTCATTCTCTTTTGCATTACTTTTTTGTATTTTCTTCATGCTTTTGTCTACATTAACGTGATTTTATTTGTTATCGTTTACTATTATAACGTTATGATCGATATGTAATATTCTATTTCACTATCTTGACGCAGCACAAAATATCAAACCTATTAGACTTTCAACTCTTTATTTTTGAAATCTATAACACGAAATATTAGTAAGAATGAGTGAAACAGCTCTTATTAAACATTTTACTGAATTATCAACATCTCAACAAAGTGTAGAAACAATCTCACTTTTTCTTCTTCATCATCGGCGTCAATCACAAATAATCGTTCACGTGTGGGCAAAAGAACTGATTCGAGCGTCAGCACAGCGTAAAATAGGTAAATTTGTTTTCAAACGACTAGGGTTTATCAAGAAAAAGAAATATTAATTGTAATTCACTGTATAGCATTATTTTGTACTATTTGTCTTGAATAATATTATCTTTTTTCATATTTAGCGTTTTTGTATGTTGCGAACGATGTTATTCAAAATGATAAACGAAAAGGTGGAGAATTTGTTCGCGCTTTTTTACCAGTATTAGCCTCAGCTGTCGAACATATTGTACGTTGTGTAGATAATACGACGAGAAGAACTGTCAGACGTATTATTCAAATATGGCATGAAAGACAAATTTATGAATTAGACGCGATTAAGTTATTAAAGTTATCATACGAGAACGGGGTAAGCAAAAAATATTACAGATGCACAGTAATTTGCGTTCCATCAGATGGCATCCTTTTATACTGAAGTAAAGATTTATTTTTGATGATCAATAATCTAATTATGATGTAAACACAACATAAATCTATGTTTGTAAAAATACAAACAATGGATACAATAAAAGACATTCATTTGTTTTATACCAATCACAAAGAGATTATTTGTATTTTGATAGGAATGTTTTGGTGGTTTAGTTTTTTATGGATTGTATCCTTCCGTTTCTGATGAATTAAATGTTGATGCTGATGTGTCCAATCCATATTCAAGTTTAGTTCGATCTCTAATGAATGTAATGAGTTCACCGATCCCACCTTTTTGTTACCTATTACCTTTTTTCGTTTAACGATTGCTCGACAAGCAAATGTAAACTTTTTGCGCCTACTCGCTACTTGCACATTTTATGATCTTCAAGTTTCATTGAATGTTGAAATTTTATCTAAACTATGTACTTCACTTCTACTTTAGACACATTCAAACGATAATACCAACAACAAAACGAGTAATTTAAAAATATCCAATAACGTTAATGATAACGATGAAAGACTAAATGTAGATAATAGTTCTACGACGAGCAAAACTTTAAAACGTTCAGCTAATAGCAAATTCAATAATATGTCAATAAAGCGACGTCGAAAACTCAAACGCAAACTATCGCTAAAAGAAGAAACAAGACGTGATTTAGCGATGAATCCAACAGTAATTCCAATTGTTGATGAATTCGTTAAAATTCTTCAAGAATTAGAAAATTCACCATCGTCTGATGCTGTTGTACGTGAAAAAATAGCTGCTTTGCCTCCAGAAGTCAGCGACATTAATTTGTTAAAGACTCTTTGTGATAAAACAGAGGCAGTGGAACTTTATCAGATTGTTACTAAAGCACATCGATTATTAGATGAATATAATTTACGTTTAGAAAGTGAATTATATTCAAGAAAATATACAGCAAAAATGTTACAAGCTTTTAGTCAAGCACAAGAAAAACAAATTATGTATGAAGAAAAATTATATGGTAAATATAAAGTGAAATTACCAAAATTAGACTTGATTCAAGAAGAACTTGAAAAACATCGTAAAAATATGCCCGATTGTGAGCGAATACAAGAAGATCTAACACCATTACCAAGTGCTGACGATTTGTTCTCTGAATAGTGTGTTTGATATTTAATTTTATTTGCATGTTTCACCTAATCTTTATTGAGAATAATGAACAAATGAGTTAAAGCTTTTTTTCTTTCAAGCATGATAGAACATCTATGACCTTCAGATGCTGGTGTTCTGCTTCTTCGTCATCCTTATAACGAATGTTTAATTTTTATTGTTGACAATACTTTTTTTCTATGAAAAAATTCTTTTCATTTGACTAACAAATGTAGAATTAATCAGAAGTTTAGCTGTTTTCGTAATGATCAATCAAAATATTATAGTAACAAAGAAAATTTTTATTTCTCTTTACTTTTGTCGAATGTCAGTATATTTCTGAGATGCTTGCGTGTACTTCTGTCAGTGTTTAGGTTTGCTTTGTCAACTTTGTGTAAACGTTTTTTTGTTTTTGATATTAAAACATGTGATCATTTTCGTTGTTGTGGTCAAATGTTTTCTTTCTAATTAAAAAGTCAGAGTAAAATCAATAACTCATAGCATATCCTTTCCGTTGGCTAGCCTAAGTTTATACTATCCATCAAACATTTAAGATATAGATTTACAATGTAGTCAAAAGCACAGAAGAAAGCAATTCGTTTTTTATCCATACCGATTTTACTTTGAATTCTTTATCCTAAGGGGATCCTGTAACTCGAGTTTTTTACCGTTTTGTAAAGGACAGTTTGAAATACATATGGTAAAATGTTTTCGATCACTGGACTTGTAGTTTTTGAGAATATATGTTTCTTTAATTTTTGCTCGACTTTTCTTTTTTGGTCTGCTTTTAAAATTTCTAGTTATAACCTCGATTTTGACATCAGACGATAGACGATATTAAAATGTATTTATAAAAGAATTCCGTCAAGTTTTGACTGATTTCTCGCACTTTGACCTGCCTCACGGAATTGCAGGCTACGGCTGTCTAAACTTCTTTCTCGCTTATCCGCCTTATCAAATATAATTACTGTCGAAACTACCTATCATAAAGACAAATAAAAACTTTTTCAAAGGAGCGACACATTTCCAATAGCGGTACTATATCCAATACGAGATGGATAAATCCTTTGCTTAAGTTCTCTAAACACTCGTTCTTTCTCCTTCTAATTGAAATTTTCGTTTTGAATGATGCAAAAATAGACGCCTTAAACATAAACCAAAATACCTAACCAAAGAAGCTAAAGGGATGGATGTCAGTAGAAGAAGCTTAACCTATCGAAAAACCAACTTGGCTGCTCATGTTGAATGTTATATATGACATAGCATTATTCTACATTCGGTGCATTTGAGCGACAACTGATCGGGCGGGTTGGCCTACTCTGCTTAGAGAGGTCTACCTCCGTAGCAGTGTGCTAAGGTCGAACCAAGTCGGTTGCTGAAATAAAATTTAAAGAGAGCACGTGAGTCATTATCACTCGGCTCGTCGAACAAAAGAGATAGTTTGATTGAAACACACATTGTTGAAGATGTGGAAAGGAGACTGAGGAGGAATCCAAGATCCAGAGGCACTAATACCGGCGAATAGACAATATTCGAAAAAACAATAATGACACTTACTTTTCTTGTTTCGTTGCTAGTACTCGTCGGGAAAAAAATTTAAATGAAGTGGAGTAGACAAATACATCGAGCATTTATAGTTTTGAAAGATAAACAAGAAAAAGAAATCCAGAAGTGGAAATTTTATCGTAATTTATCTATTGGATATGTTTTACGGATGCATCAGTGATTGGTTTATCTGCTCCAAAAAATTTTCCTCAAATATCTTTTATGCTATTCTTTTTTTTTCGTTTTTTTTTTCTACATATTTCTGTTTGTTTTTATTTATACTTGGAAACATGAAGACACACGGACTTCTTCATCCAAAAAAACATGAACTTCTTGTGGGGAAACATGGACTTCTTCTGGAAGGAGCATGAAGTTCTTGTGGAAAAACATGGACATCAATTCGTTGTGGAGAAACATGGATTTCTTCAGGAAAAAACATGTAGGTCTTGTGAACACACATGGACTTCTTCGTCCAAAAAAACATGAAGTTCTGCTGGAGAAGCATGCAGTTCTTCATCCAGAAGAACATGAAGTTCTTGTGGAGGCACGTGGACTTTTTCATCCAAAAGCACCTGAAGTTCTAGTGGAGAAACATGGACTTGTTCTTGCGGAGAAACACGGGTCTCTGCATAAAAAAAGATAAAGTTCTTGTGGAGAAAGATCGATTTCTTCATCAAGCAATACATGAAGTTCTTGCGGAGAAACATGGATTTCTTCTGGAGAAAACATGAAGACTTCTTATGGAGAAAGATTGCCTTCTTCATTCAAAAAAACATGAGGAGACCAGATTCTAATGTCCGACAAAACTCGAATCAGAACTAGAATTCTAATTTTGTTCGTTTCTCGATGATAATGGACGAAAAGAATATATGTTGTCCCCCTTTGTACTGACAACTAAAGTTCCTCTTTTGTTGCTAAATGACGCGAGAAGAAAAACTCTCTTGTCTGATTTAATTATCGCTTCCATATTTTCTGCAACTCATGTATCGTGATTTTCTTTCTATTTTAATAAATATAGAAGAGAGTCGGCTTTACAAAGTGAGGCGCTCCACAGCTCTAGATCACACTTCCTTTAAAATATGCAATTCATTGAGAGATGTACTCAAAAAATTCGATGGCACGATAAACTGTTTTGACACTTTTGAAAAAAACACCTTTTCTCTTTTTTTTCGACTCGAATTTTCAGAATATACTTGATATCGTATTGGATAGCCTTTTTGTTTCTGGCATTGTTCCAGTCGATTTTGAACCGAATCTACGACTGTTTCGGTTATATCAACACTAATGGCGTTCCATCCTTCCGTGAGCCTTCCTGAATGAATTGTTTGTATCATTTGAAGGAAATGTGATCAAACAACAGAGAAGGTCTCATTTCGAAGAGCTGACTGTCTTCTACAATCTTGCGCAAGAAAAAGAACTTTGGGATGAGAGGCTAAGCCAAATTAATAAAATCTTGCGTATATACTTATTCAAAGAACATTCTGAAAGAATGCAAAAAGTAGCCATTTTATTTCTAAAGTGTGTGTATTCTACTCAGGGTTTTTCGCTCTTTCCAATGGTATGTTGAAAAAATTCTTAGAGCGTCCCATGCCCAAGGTATTTTCATTTTTGAAAAACTAGATGCTCGGCGGTTAGAGTCGACGTTTTGTGGCCGGGACTACATGCTTGAACAAATTTTGGTTTCTAGAAAAAAAAATGGACCTTTCAAGTTTTAAGGGTTTTTCGACACGAAAACAATGTTTTGGAAAGCTAAAAGCAAATCTTTTCTTACTCAGCTCGATATACTCTTTCTAATGATGTATGATTGAACCAGAAAAAATTTTTTGCTCATCTTTTGAATTTCCGGCACCTTAGAACGTAGCTAAAGAAGCCAGCTATCGAAAGCTATTACTCAGATTCCTTCAAGATTTTTATTAAGCGAGAGAAAGCAAATATTCTCTGGTATATGAATAATTTTGAATCACTAAAACAGCCCAACTTTTTCGAACATACCAGATATGCGGGCACGGAGTTTGGTAAAAAGCCCATGCTAAAATATTACTTAAAAGGTTATGATTCGTTTACTCATAAACTACATGCTGTACGGATAATTTCGGGTGCACGTGTGTAATATATTGATATAACGAGAGCAAACTATCGAAAACATGTTTTTCAACAAAAACCAGCCTTTATATTAGAACCAAAGCAGCTAAAAAATGGTTATTCGGAAAACGAAAGCGCCAATTTCATTTTATTCAAAATTATTGTTAATTTCGCAGAAGATCGATAGATTTTTTTACTTTTTATCAGTATCATGGATATTGATCAGTTGTCTAATCGTCATCGGTCACATCTTGTTCTCCTATGCTATGTTACTTTATGTATATTTCTATTAGTTGCCATATTTTTTATCGCAACAAAAGTGTTACATCGTCGTCGTGCACTAATACATGACGTTTACGACAAGCATACAGCGTTCAATATTTTAGAGTTTCGACAAAGTTTAGTTCATTGTGGTCGACATGTGATTAAACAAAATAGTTTTTATCCGAAAGTGGTTCATAGATTATTGAAGAGTCTGAATAATAATAACAATAATAATACACGATTAATACCACAAATTCCTGAATACTTTTATGATCAGCAACCGTTAGAAGTGATTATTATTCATTTGAAACGTGTCGTTCAACAATGTTTACCTGCTTATGAATATTCCCTACAAGAACAGGAAAAACCAACCAGTATACGACAATTCATAAATAAAATGAGAAAAGAGTTTTTGTACATGGCTAGATATTTTACCAAAGGAATTTAGATCAAATTTTTACAGCTTATATGGAACGCTAAATATTATGTATGAAAGAATAGTAAATACAAAGTATCAATGCACTGTCGATTGATATTCTCATTATTTCAGTCAATTCATTTCAAAAAGCGGAGAAATTCGTCACGTTTTGAGTAACTTCTGATAGAAATAAAGTAGAGACTAGTAGTTAATGTCGGTCGATAGAGGAAATTGACAGACGTCTTTTTGTAAACAAAATAAGTTTAAAAATCTCTTTCCAAGATAAGATTGAAAAGATCTGTGTAAAATTCGATCGGTTTTCTAAAGTTCATTTTTTATAATATGCCGGTTCTCATAGTCAGGCAGAAGCATCCTCTAGAAAATGACAGTCGCCGGTGCTCATCATATATCATTGGCTTAGGATTATTTTCATACAAAGATGAATAACTCGTAGTGTAAAATCGAATCAAAATATATCGATTCAAATATATATATACAGATATATATAAGATCCTTTTAACCCTTACAGAGGAAAAAAGATTTTAAACGCATTTTCCTACAAAAAGATTCCCCATAGTTTCCTCTATGAACTTTTCGTCGTGCGGGGACGTAACTAGATATATTCTACAAAAATCAAGGAGCGAGTTAACTCCCTACACTTTTATAATGAAAGATTGGCGCGAGACTTTCTAGGAACCGGCAAGAAACTCTGTTTACGAAAAATATTACGCAAAACCCTGACATGGTGGGGAAATTTGCAACGATTTTTGTGAAAATTTTCAGGGCTATCCTTCGTCAGAAGGAATAACGTTTTAAGTTCAAAGAGGTTTGGAGGGCAAAACGGCTGTTTTTGCACTTTCTGTCACCTCCCTTCCCTTACGGGCGGGCGGACCAACATGTCACGTACAGCGTAATGTCTTGTGATTTGTAACTATGAACTGTTGGTTTATTGTATGGGGCTCTGCTGTTATAATGTGCTGCTACCATATCGTTGTTTTCGTTCAAATTTTAGCGGAAACTTGCTTCACTTAGAATCTCGGAATATATGGATAAACTCTTTATTGTGCTGAGCGTAAAAGGTAAAGAAAGTGTTAGTTGTTCTTGGTCTCTTTTAGTTTCTTCGATTGGAAAAAAACAAAGATGTAGCAAAGATCTAGGCCTGGCATGGATGCGAATGATATGTGATGGTAGACCTCAGGCCAGAAAAATCATCAAACCTGATGGTAGTGATGGCTCTACGCTACAGATGCCAAAAACGGGCAATATTATCAAATTTTTCAGTGAAAAACAGAATGTGAAGTAGTAACATTTAGACTAAATTTTTTCTAATCTGAGCATTTATATAACATTCTTTTACGTTCTTATACTGTTGTCGGCTTATGAAACGAAAAGCAAGAAGTTCAAATAAACGGATAATTATTCTTATGTTGGCAAGGAGTGCAGTGAGTGTTTGTGTGTGGTTAGTCAACTAGCTGTGAAAAATTTTTTTTTTCTAGGATAAAAAATGGCCGAGTTAGTACCAAAACAATACGGAATTTTCAAAATTGATCCGATTTCCCCCAACTGACTCTACGAGGCAAGGTCTTCAAGTGCACTTCATGGCGTCGATTTATTCGGCACGTATTTTAGATGCCAACGAAAGACAACGGTACATTAAACAATTACAAAAACAATATGAACAAAATGAGCACTTTAATAATCCGAGACAAGACGTTATGTTATCAACACAGTTATACCAGATTTACATGGATATTACATGAATAATTCAGTTTTCAAAATGATCGACCTTGCATAGTATTGTATTAAGAGTAAGTCTCTCGTATTATTTGAATCACTTCGAATTAGAAATACATTTCTTCTGTGGTATAAGAAATGAAAATCTCACTGAAATTCCAACGGATACTCTAGACATGCACTGGTTACGGTTAACCGAAATCGGTCATAACCGATAAACCGATCAAGAACTGATGTGTAAAACTAAATTTTATTTTCTTGCTGCTTACCTTTTTCATACACGTAGTCTTTTCGTTTCAAGCAAGTAAAGATGGAAAACTGAATATTTCAACAAGGAATTCACAGGCAGTTTAGATATAGTTATGTGAACCATAATATCAATACTTGCCTTATTTTTTTCATTTACATATGTTTAGCACATATGTTCGCTATTCAGCAGTAGTGAATTGTTGATTATTTCATAATATTCTAGAGAATGTGAAGTAATGTTAGTTATTGAATTGTTAGTGGCGTTGAAGGAGGCGACATAAATGATGAAAATGTTATTATGTTGGAATCATCCTGACGAGGAATGATCCCCAACTGATAAATCGCTTTTTCAACGAAACCGACTGGACTATAGGTAGTCGACGATGCTGATTCCGAATACCACCATGAATGCTGCCGCTAGGCCTTCAAAGACCGGTAT
>CAJNOQ010004946.1:0-16352 GCA_905250885.1 Didymodactylos carnosus | reverse complement strand
TATTGTCACATTTTTTGATTAATTCATTCAACTGATCAATTCGTATTCTACGAATTCGTAAAAATAATGGCGAAGTGAGGTGAGAAGTATGCGAACCGATGAGAAGAGACGAATCTATGTATTTTTAACCTCAGAGAAAAGTGTCCTGTCCCTGACATCAATTCGTATTTTACGAATTGTATTTATGAATTCGTCGGTTAGGCTTTGGCATCTATGAATTCGTAAATAGAATTCGTAAATTCGCATTTTATCGTATTTTTGCCAGTTTACGAATTCGTACACGAATTCTTGAGGACCAAAATGATCATTTCACGAATTCGTCGATGGTCGACCAATTCGATTTACGAATTCGTCGATGGTCGACCAATTCGATTTACGAATTCGCTGCGAATTTGCAAAACAATGGTAAAATGCGAATTGTTGCATCATTTTTACGCCCAAAAATTGCGATTCGTCAATTCGTCTTTAGATACTTTGTCCACACTAATGGTTCTGCGGGCTTTGTTTTATAACGATTAGCCACTTCTTCTGCTGTTCATAATACTAACGTCAGAGATCAATCTTTCTTCGTTATTTCAGAAAGAACAAATGTCGTTTAGTAGAAAAATAAACCAAATTTTTGAGCGTTCATCTTTTCTGTTTACGGTAGAGGCTCATTAAGACAGCAACACACAGTGTGCATTTTTTGCATAGCAGGCGGTCATGTAATGTGCTCAAGAACGGGTTTCTTTTCCTCAAAAGTGGCTGTATATCACTTCAAAAACCACCTTTGAGAAAAAAAAATTTTTTCACGAGAAACACCTTGAGGTTCACCTACATTTTTTCGAGAAAATGTTTTTGTTAGAAAATATATTGTGTCATACATCATCCGATGCAGTTTCACACGCTGATTCCGAATATGCCATTAGTTTCCAATGGAAATGCTTTGGTGTCTGAAAAAGAAGAACCGAGCGTGAAAATCAAGGCTTTTAGGACGTTTTTGGAAAATCTACCATTCGTTCCAGAAGCGGCGCCGCTAATTGGCGCTAACTGTGTTGACATGTCATATATAAGACAGCATTCCTTGAAAATTTCATAAAAATTGGAGCTTCGCTAAAGTTCGCGCACGCATTGCATCAAACACACGTCCTGTGAAAATGCGCCAGAAAGATGTTTTATTTTATTCTCCAACTTAGAAAGCCCAAAAATAGAAAAGTTATTTACCAATCGATAGTGCACTTGATGCTGATTCCGAATATATGTTTGTTTGCCCAATAGCTATGTTTGATTTTTTAAAATTTTTGCGTATAATCCGATTTTCCGATGGACACGGGTTTTTTAGTGTGTTTTTGTGTATACGATTTTCCCAGCTTAAATAAGTTCTAGGACATAAAATTTTTTGCCATAAAATAGAGCAGGTTTCGAAGTATATTAATCATCCTTAAAATTACTGAAAAATCAACTTTCATTTTTTCATCAAAAGCCGGCCTGGATGCACACTGTGCAACACAAGGTTTTAGTCGGATTCCGGGAGTTTTCATGTCGTCATCTATTCACGTAAAAGGAGAAAATCGTGAGCCGCTCATCTTCTGGTGTATACCGGTTCAATTTCTGGAACTAAACAGTTTACAAGAGAGAAAAATAAAATGTAAAAAAGAAATATGAGAATAACCATTGATAAGCATAAAAGCTAAAGAAACGTCTACAAATTAAATTTATAGAATTTTTCAGCGCTCTACAGCAGACTTAGGTGAAAGAGTTGAGACATCTTGATGGTAGAGTAGTCAGGATAAATAGTGTGTGCAGTTCGCAGTGCAGAGAAGCATCTGGTCTGCAGAATAATCTGCAAAGGAACCTCGATGTGATAACTTTGTTGTATAGTTTATAAAATTTATTCTAACGATTCTGAAATCCAGAGTCTTCAAAGAAATTACCAAAAAATCAGTAATCTTTCTAAAGATCACACCGGAATGGCGATTTTGCGATGCATCATAATTAATCATCAAAGTTATTATAATTATGGAATTATGACATGTTTTGGAAGGTAAAAACATTACTGTCTAATAAGAAGTGGTCTAATAAGGAGGGGGGTGGGGCTTGATGACTAGTAGAAGAACGGGTGACCGTCTCTGAAGATCATCGGCTGTAGGGAAGATATCGGGCTTATCGAAACTGCTTCGGCAGCACCCTATACCGCAAGGTGGGGTCTTCTTCCTTCCGAATAAGGAGAGTTCTATCGTTTTGTGATTGATGGTACTATAGTTGCTTCAAATCCTTTCAATGATTTGCAGTTTTAGATGAAAACCTCGAATTGAATTTCGTTGTGTTTTTTAGACGAAGCAATTGCAAAGTGCAAAAACTTTATTGAGCAATTAAGAAAAGCATTAGGTGATTTCTTAATCAACAATAATTGTAAAGAATTATTCGATTGTTGCCGACATATAATTAATGGACACAGCGATTGTTTATTGCATAAATCGATTGAAAATGGTCATTATACATTAGCATCTACCTTGATTCAATGCTATCGTACTAATGGATTAGAACGGCGAAATGATTGCGGAGAAACACCGTTATTGTGTGCAGCTAAAAAGAATTGTCAAGATCTGGTTGAAATGTTATTGCAAAAACGGTTGGATTTAATATATAGTAGAGATAATCAAAAAAATAATATATTGCAAGTCATTCATAAACGACGTGATTTGAACATCCTTAATGTACATTAAAGGACTATAGTTCTTTCCAAAAAGTGCATATTGTTATCAGATATAAAGTGCGAAAGAGATATTAGTAAAGTTGGCAGAATGGTGGAGAGAGCTTGATAAAAATAATCTCTAATTTATCCGAACGTTCTTATTATATACTTCCTTTCATGTATTAGCTAAAAATCATGATTCATTAAATACAATTGAATTTCTATTAAATTATCTTCGAGCAAAATCTATTGATATTCGACAACAATTTAATACAAAAAACTGTGAGCAATTAACACCATTCCAACTAGCAACAAAACTGAGTAATGCAAATGTTGTTAAAGTATTGACTTCAAGTGGATATTTTGATGAAAACGATGAGAACGAGTTATTGGTAAAATTAAATGAAGTTCATATCACTGAAAAGCAACTGTGAACGGACAGTGTTATATTAGGAACACAAGAAACAAACGGAAGATAACGGAATGTTAATATGATAATTTGTTTTATTTCATTCGCGAAATTGTAATAATAATATAACGTTATTTCTAAAAAATTTTCTGTTGCAGTTTATTTCACAACGAGTGCACTTAGTTAGTTTGTCGTAGCCATCTTAGTTTAGTGACAGAGAAATTTCGGTACGTGTTAGTCATTTAGAATTAGCTATTGAAAATGTGATTTTGAACCTGTCCTCGATAATTTAACAGCTCAACTGCTGATTGCTCGAGGATAGATTTGACCATCCAGAAAACATAGCAACCATATGCAGAAAACCAATTTGTGTTGTACTGGTGTGTAAAAGTGACATAAACTAAGCAGATCGGAAAGCGAAGATAGTTCTCTCACACTTCTAGCTGGATCTAAAAATACTTGCTTTGAAAATAAGATGAGATCCCAACACTGTTTAGAGAATCGTGATTTTTAGTGCTTTGCAGTTTCTCTGCCGCAGGACCTTTGTCTCGCCTCTCTCCTTCTTTTCACTTTAGGCGTCTCATGAAAAATCTAAAATTTTCTTTCTAATGTAACTTTATATTAGTCTTCTGTCAAGAATCTTTGAAAATGATTGAAATCGGTCTGAAGTAGTCGTTTCAATATTCGAATAATGTCATAAGCGTTTCTATTCTGATTTGGTAAAGAACACTTCAGACATTCATTGACAACGATAACTCGTTTTGCTGTCTATTTTTGTCTATCTTTTGTACCAGTGAACATCTAACATCCGACCGTTAGCGCTGTACCTCAGCTACCGTAGCAGACATTTGGGTGATTAAACAACAGTAGTATTCATGGCTATCCAGTTCTAGCATTTCTGTTATTGAAAACCAAACGATCGACAAACAGGAAGCAAATGAGTATCAACAATAATACGAACACGTTGGCTAATAGTACTTTTTATTGAGTTTTATGTTTTTCATTGTTGTACGGTAACCAAGAAATGTTGCACAATTAGTGCGCAACTTAGCGCGTTTTCTAAACCTAGCAGATCAGGTCGATTATCATGGCTCCCATTTGGAAGAAAACATTATATGTACTCAGATTTTTACGTACATTCCAAATCTGGCGTCTGTTTTGGCGTACAAAGTTTACTTTTCGAGAAATAGAGGAAGACTGGTTTTACGTTGAAATCAACGCCTTTTATTGCTTTCTGTCCTTTTTTCGTCAAAACTGAGTAGATATAAAATATCAATTTGAATGAGTCCGAGAGAAAAAACGAAGACTGGAAATAAGAAATGCTACAATTACTAACTATAGATGGATGTTCTCTTTCTCCTTCTGTTCGTTCATCGTGATAAATTACGAAAAGAGAACGTGAAAAGAAAAACATATATTCAAACGAAAAAAACGACAGATAGCAAAAAAGGCGTTAATTTCAACGTAAAACCCGTTTTTTCTCTATTTCTCTAAAAGCAGACTTTGCACCGCAAAATAGACGCTAGATTTGGAATCTACATAAAAATCTGTTTTCTTTACGCAAAATAATCGACCACTCCAGTACTCCCGGGAGTATTTTGATATTTCCGTACTGCTATTTGTACTCTGGTAGTTCCATGTGTAGGTCGGTAGTCTCGGAGTAGGGAGTATAAGATTCTTAAATCTTGACAGAAAGATCTAAGTTTCCCGACCAGCTTAAAGGCAGCATTCTGCTTCTCATTTTTTAGTGAACATTCGTCTTATTTTTCCAAACTACTTTTATGGTAGTCAAACAAAGGCAGTTAACGAAAACGAATTTTTACCATTTTTCTTGGAGGTAAGAAATAAGAAAAGTTGTAGCCAAAGCGTTACGTCTGCTAATCTATCGGACAATACATAGTATTTTTCATCAGTATAAGCCAGCAGGCTGTCCGTGTGTGAGTATATTTATAGCTGTTATTCAGTTTAATATGCAAATACGAAGCTTGTGATGAATTGTTGATCGCTGACATTTTTGTTAGCTTGAAAAACAAAGAAAAGCTTATCACAAACAACAAAAACCAACAAGAATAAGAAAGTCAAAACACAAATAAAGTGTGCACTTTAGAAGAAGCGGGAGAAATTTCTAAGTCACGGTAAATGTTTTCAAAATTCTTACTGCCTGTGGAGACTTTTCAAAGTCACTAGCAGCTGACGCTCATCTTCTTGTTGCATCCATCTGCGGGTGCTAATAAAATTTTCAGAATTCTTTTTTTCATGAATGTCATAATGAATTTCAACGGTTAGCCAACCATTCGATGGTTAGCCTGCAAATTACTGTTGATGGACTTTCTATAGAATATCCAGTTCAACACTGGACGATATTCAGTTTTTCGTCAAAGGCAATTCGTATCGATTAATAGTTACCAAAGAAGAAGGAGAGCAATGATATTAACAAGAAGAAACTGCATGTCCTTGAAAACAGCGATCACTGCTGGAGACGGAAAGTTGTGACGCAGAGCACACAGTTTAGAGAAGCTTTTCAGTTGTTGCATTTACTTAGTACGAATTGAATATTTAGTAACATCATCGGTATTTTACGAGCTGTGGAACTCTTCGTTACTCATAGATGTACCCTAAACTGAGTATTTCCAGCATGGACCCGGGAGTGACTCCATGACGCTTCATGCGCGTATGATTCAGATAGTGGACAAATGGAATCATTTTATCACCTCGATTAATACCGTAATGCTCATCAATTACTGGAGCATATTCGTTCGGATGATTCTTTTCCCATTCTGACCATAGGCGATCAATGTTGGCATGATTCAGAAAAAAGACTGGATCGTTGGGAGAAACATCCAATGGTTCCATCGATCCTTCCCATATTTTATCATTCAGAATGAAAATACCTGCTACCCAATCGTGCACTACATTATGCAAGTGTTGAATTTTCTGGTCGGGTGGATCAAATCCTTCAATAGTATTCCGAAAACTTTGAGCCAACGGGCTTTGTTTGTTATAAGGAGGCACATCGTAGTGAGTGGCGGTTAAGGCCTGCGCCACATGCGCTACAGTAGGAAGATAAACTGGGTAATGGTTTCCACTGAAGTCTCCGAGTCCTCGCACTAAATATGGGAAAGGACAACGTTGACTATGACCTGGCATTTGAGAATAAATGTTTATTTGCCATATTCCCTTACGAAAGGGCCCTGATACCACCGCATATCCTTGTTCAAGTACTCCACCTGATCCCATGAAATCATCTGTAAACACGGCTCCGGTACTGGCGGGATCTGTCCAATCCCAAAAAGGCACCGTAATATTCTTTGCACTTACTTCACAGAGTGCATCTTCGAATAGGAGTAACATTTTCCTATGCCAAGGTAGAAATGCCGGACTATGATGCGCAATTCCAATCCCTGAAGAAGTCGACTCTGCCACTGTCTTCTGGTGCCAGGCGACAAATTGATCGTAGTAGGTGTATGAGTTATTGTAAGGGGATAAGGTGGCTTTCAACTTCAGCACTGCCTCCACAAAATCGCCTTTTTCCTGGGCTGACAGGTTTTTGACATTTTTGCGAACGCGCGTGCCAGGAGGAATGCGGTTGCTCATGGAAGCTGGGACAATAAATTGGGTTTCTCCGTTCGAAGAGGAGACAACCTTTACATCTGGCAGAGTATTCCAGTTTAGCAATCCACCAATATTAGTGTCATCTTGAAGCAAAGAATGTGAGGCATTGGTTCCAGAATCTTTTTCAGTAAAACTCAGTTGATTAGTTCGGATCTGATGGATATCGGTAATTGGAACGATTGGTTGATAAATATTATTATTAGTATAATCATTATAATCAGTTACTTTATTTTGTACATGTATTGATAATTGTTCTGTTCTATCTACTTTTTCAAAACGATTTTCCACATTAGGAATAACTTTGTTTAATGAATGTATTGTTTCTTCAAAATTTGTTGTTAATTCATCGCTTAACCTTCGTTCAACTGAACATGAAGGATAATTTGAACTATCTGCGGAACTATATTTTAGTTGAAAATTTGATAAACCTTGTTTAATCATTGATTTTGATTGTTTACATGAATCGAATGTTTTACATTTCATTGTTATTGGTTCCGATACCGTATATTGGTGTTCAATAATTTTGAACCATTGTGTACTATTATCTATTGAACACTGAATTTTATTCTCTGATCTAAGTTGCGCATTCGAATCAATATGAATATGTTTTATAGAAAATGATGATAGAGAACAATTGATAAATGGACATTTTATTGCAAGGTTTCGAATAACGGATGTTTCAATATGTTTGGAATCTAATTGGACAGTAAATGAATATTCATAATTCAATGCATTAGAATTGGAAACACATTCTGTAGTTTCATTTATATTAATTTGAATTGCAAAATCAAATTGACATAGATATGGCCGATATATACGTACGGTTGCTATATAAGCGCTATAAAACATTTCTTGTTCTTTACCAGGATCATGTGCTATTGAGTACTCTGGCTTTAATTGAGTTGGAAGCGAATAGACAGAATTAGCTAATGAAAAGCCTGTTATATGAGCAAATATAACAATAATTAAATATTTGATGATAAACATTATAGGCTTTTGCATAACCAAGAACTAAAAAGTAATACTGTCTTTTATCTTCTATATCGTAGGTTAGTAGACCATGTACAATGACACATCGTCCGCTAAGAGATTGCAGGTAGATTGCAATAAAAGTGGTAAATCGGCAGTAAAAGTATAAATAATAACGGCTCTAAGCAACTTCACTGAGGTATGCAAGAAATGAAAGATGCGTCCGACATAATTCCGTCTAACAAATGTAAGTGTTCATCGGTCATCAACAAATAGCTGCGAAATCATTCTGCTACGGAGTCGGGAAGACCCTTATTACGGAGCTTAATAAGTAGACATTGATGACCTACTTTATCAAATGCTTTAGGTTCCTAACATCGGGATTTGCCGATTTAGACTGTGGCCAACATAGCCAACTACGGCAATCAGTTGATTTTCCTGCGATTTATTGGGAAGCAACACAGACTGTTCTTTGAGGATACAACTTTGTGGATCATCACTATTAAATGATGCAGGGATATGGCTAAGTTGCCAATCTGGGGAAAATTCGCTTGGAGGTAACAAGTCATTAAACAAATATGTCACAACCACACCGATGATCTCGGCCGCCTCCCAAAGCATTCTGTTAGACATATCCCGGGGAACTTGCTTTATTGACATTTAAGTGTATCAGAATGAAATATACTTCTGTCACATTTATGGTGAATTCAGACATTACTATCGGAAGCTGTCTAAGACTATTAGTTACCCTCCTATTGTTTTCAGAATGTGTGTGCATGTAACGTCTGTAATGTTTAATTTTAAGTGGAAGAGAGAAAATTCCACCATACAATGATTACAAGAGTTACTGAGTATAAAACATTAGTCTTAGAAACAGAACTAGGATTATTAGTAAAAATGAGATCGAGATCGGACTGAGATCTAGGTCTGGATTTTAACAAAAGAGCATTTCTTTGCTACTTACATGTCAATTTATTTATTTAACTGGAAGATGAACTGTCATGAAACATTCTTATGTGATGTACTCTTTAACACTAACTTTCTTTTTCAAAAATAGCTGCTTTATTTATGGAGCTTTCAACTATTGAATGGATATTTTCCTGTCGTGTACTAAAATAAGTTTTTCTCACATTAACATAACTTATACATGATGAAATATCTACTGATGTACATCGTTGCCTCTTCCTTTCTTTTCTAATCTATATGATTCAATGTATGATATCATGACTCTCTCCAACTACGTTCTTTTGCAAGTAATTGACTGGGAAAAATTTAGGGTGTCATCAGAATTATGTCTCCTATAGTAAATTATGTATAATTAATAATATCAAACAAGAAATTGTGTTTTGATCGGTAGTTTCCGAAAACAACAAACGGTACGGCACATGTACATAATGGCGTGATGACAGTCATATCTGTTTGGTCTAAGCTTATTCAGTTAACACACTAGATTTTTCCTAGTCAATTACTTGCAAAAAAAGAACATAGTTGGAGAGAATCATGATATCGTACATTGAATCATATAGCTTAGAAAAGAAAGGAAGTGGCAATGATGTACATCAGTAGATATTTCATCATATAAAAGTTATGTTAATGTGAGAAAAACTTATTTTATTACACGACTGGAAAATATCCATTCAATAAATAACGTTTTTCGAGTTTATTTAAACCAATGGAGAAAAAAAAAAATTCCTAGGAAAGGTGTTGAAGACTAGTACAGTAATATTTCCCTCATATACTTCAATTCAATTTTTCTTCAGTAGGTTTTATCTTTACATGACTCAATACTAGTGTTTTAAAAATTTCTTTTCAATTCAATCTATTCTTTATAAGAAAATAAAAAGTACATATAACAAAATTCTCCATTCATAATCTTGTTCTTGCCTCTCTCCCTGCCATGCACATAGACTTTCAGCCTTTTTGGTGATGTGTGTGCCTAGATTAGAAAAACACTAGATAATATACAATCAGTTATTTTGTTTTAAACTTTATGTAACATCCTGTACGAGGAGAAACTTGAAAATGACCGTATTAATAGGTTGATCGACTTGGCAAGCTAACTGTCACCGCTCAAGTAGGAGACTGTAGTGTAAAACTAATCAAAACCAATGATAGCATTACAAAAAACGGCTAGAATAGTATATTGAATCGATATCAAAATCGCCAAGAAGTACCATGAGGCTCGCTATTCATTGGTAAGATGTTTTAGGATCACTGGTAGAAAATCGCTAATGATACAGTAAACAAGTCGCATAGACCGATCGAATGCACTATAATTTAGTGGATTTTGATCACGTTTTGAGAGAGAAAAATGCGAAATACAGCGTGACGGAATTTCATTTTTGAGTATAACATCTATAAAAATGCATCTTTTATTCATGACCAAAAATCGAAATATTTTTTTTTCGTGAATTAGGCTGACACCAACATTATTCAACGCAGTTTTTTAAACTGATTCCAAATAAAGCACTCAAAAAATTGAAAGAAATTTCAATTTTTCAATTTCTCAGTTTAAACTAATTTTTGACTTTTTAAATTTACGAAATTTAGAGTGAAAACGTTTCCATTGAAAAACATCTGAGACTGATTACAAACGTTTATGAGCTTATATCTGATGATTTTCTCGCTTAGAAATTACTCAAATTTCAATTTTAATTATATTTAACACTAGCAACGTTGCAAAGATGGGTGACTCATTAGCTCCTATTTTAGCCGAAATATTATGCTGGAATTTGAATCTAAACATGACCAAGGATGTAAAAGCCTTGGAATTGTTTATTCAAAACGTTACGTTGATGATTGTTTGCTCTGGTGAAATCGAAGCGGACAACCGAAGACATTCCAAAAATTCTCAGCTGTTAGCATCCTTCTATAAAATTTACTCGTGAAGAGGAAACAGCAAGAAAACAGTTACCATTTTTCGACATCGTGTTATAATGTTTATAATGTTAGTTCTGAAATCGGTAATGGATTTAGTCCCAAACATCGAATTCCACTTCAGCTTCGATCAGGCCTAGTGTACGGGGCAACCTGTCCTGAATGTAATCAAAGATACATTGGAAAAACATGCAGACATCTTCTAACTCGTGTTAATGAACATTTAAAAGATTAAACGTTATCTCCTCTCAAAATCTAAGTATTCAACCAAAACCAATTATTCTTCGACAGATAACGACATCAAATTTTTTACTTCAGGTCCAACTGCTAGGCCCAAAACTGGCAAATTGTTAAAAAGAAGTCAACGGAAGAACAAGATAAAATTAACGAAATAATTGATAATTTGACTAGAGAAAAACGATTAGATAATACTAGGGGATTATCGATACTTCGATACCGATACCACGTTTGGTATCGAATTGAACGATACTTCGATGCCGATACTAAAAGTGGTATCGAGCGCTCGATACCGATACCGAGGCGGTATCGGCATCGTTAGCTTTTAAATCAAGAACGGAATAATGTAGTTTTCTTCTTCTTTTTCGTTCTTTTTCTAGCTTTAGAAAAAGAAAAGAAGGATAAAATAGACATCTAGCGTATATGTTGGAGGAGAAATTAAAATTTAGGAAAATATAAAAATTATCCTAGGAAGAATTAAAATTTTAATTTTTCCTAGGATAAATTAAATTTCAGTTTTTCCTATAGGACAATTTTAAATATTCCCGGTACACTTCATATTTTAGTTTTTCCTATAGGAAAAATCAAAATATTTTTTACGTCCGATAAAATCGATAGAAGATCAGAATAAAATAAAAATGTACATTTAAATAAACGTTGCGCGCATTACTCAAGTAGGTCTTCTCGTATCACGTTCTTATTAATATGGAAGACTTTTATAAATTACTTGATAATCGTATCCAAGGTTTAAATCACAAGTTTCAAGATAAATTTTGTATAAGACAATCATTGTATGATGATATAATTTTGGTTCTCCAAGATGGTTGGGAAGATTCTCAACTAAAATTCTGGGTGCTTAAAAATTGATCAAAATCGGCGATCAAAATGTTGTATATGACATTAAATCTAATAATCCTGTTGTGACATACGAGAATCTGTACGTAAAAATTAAAGAATGTCATGAAAGAGTTGGCCATCACGGTCGAGACAAGACGTGGTTAGAGGTATGTAGCGCAAAGATTTATAATTGAATTAAATAATGTATTTTTCAGGTGAAGGACGAATTAATAAAATTTATACTATGTATTCAGGAATATTTAAAATTATCCTATAGGAAAAACTAAAATTTTAATTTATCCTAAGAGAAAGAATACAGTACAAATTGAAATTTCAAGTTCTTCTAAGAGAAATTAAAATTTTAATTCTTCCTAGGAGAATTTTAAATTTTCCTAAATTTTAGTTTCTCCTCCAACATACGTATATATCGTATCTTTATCTTCTTTTATTTCGTCTACTTGATCTATTTAGTCATTGATATAGCAAAAATTCATTGTTGTAGACGATTATTCGCAACGGTATTCATGTGTACCTGCTACAAGCGTACTATCAGAATCATGTTTCAACTTAAGCGGCTATTTGTTAAGAAAAGAAAGATCTTCACTAATCCTAAGACAGTAAACGAATTGATGCTGTTGAAAGGTAAACTTTAAAAACAAATAAGTTGAAAAAAAGATTTTTTATTGTATTTGTATTGATTTTTGTTGTATCTAAGTATTTTTTTTTGTTTTGAGCTCCTTGGGAACTCTTTGTTTAAGAACTTAAAAAGAAAGCACGAAAAAACTTTTTGGTTCACTTGTCCTTAAGCTTCATCGACCCGGATGCAAAAGTTCGACACTTCCAAAATTGATTGAAAAAATTTCGATACTTATCGATACGATACCAAGTCGAAATTTTTAGATACTTTCGAGACCGATACCAGAACCTGGTATCGACCTAAACGATACCTCGATACCGATACAGAGGTTGGTATCGAACGCTCAATACCGATACCGCCCGAGTATCGGCATCGATAATCCCCTAGATAATACTGATTACAAGGCTAAGTCAGCTATTGGAAAACATTACGAAATTACAAAACATATAATGAAAGATTCTGACTTCCGTATTCTTCTCTCGGAACGGCATAGTTACGAACTATTAATCAAAGAGTCGTTCATGATCCGGGCTCGGAAACCTGTTTTGAACGGAACAGATACATCCGTCCCTCTGTATGTCTCTCTTGACGGACTAGGAAATAATATCAAGAATATGAAAAACAGCGATGGTAGACTTATTCCACCCTCAATAGTCTCTGGTTAAGATATGTTTTACAATTCACATGTTACTGTTGTTTCGAGCGTTTGTTCTTATATGCACAAATAAAAAAAGAAATGAAAAAGAAGGAGTAGAAACATTCTCTTCTTATATATCCTTTTATTTTCTGTACATATGCGCCAAAGTTGCAGTCACTTTAAATAGTAGTACATTATTCTAATTTCTGCAAGTTGTGTTTTATTGTTGACTGACTATTGTTGATTAGATTTATAATAGAAAAAATTTACCTGAAATTACGGGTATTTTTTTGGGATTATTGAAGTCAAATATCAATAAGAGATGATAAAATTGCCAGTTCCGTTTTACCACCTGGTCAAATACATAACATTGGAAAACCATTCGATGAGAAACAGTTTAATATTCTTCATGACGAGTGTCGTTCAGTTAAAGTTTTTTTAGTCTACTGAGTAGATAAAAAAGGATATGGTTATTAGTTTCACAGAATTGTTAGTTTCATAGAACATCTATTGTTCAGGTACTTTATTAGCTCTTTGTCTTTAACCGCAATGAAAGTAATTTCCTTACTTCTACGTTTCTCTCATTTAAGAAATTGAAGACAAGGTATTATCCCATTTTTTATTTTATTTTTCTAGTCTAGCTGCAATTCGTTTCAAGTTGCATCTAAAAAAAAGAAGCTCGATTACGATGAATGGTATGCCCACTATTGATGCAGTATCTGTATTGATCGGAAAAGAAGGTAAGCAAACAACAGGAGCACCGTTGGTACGAGCAACTGCGATTCCTGTATTACCGCTAGTACCAATGCATCAACCAGCAGATGGATAAACTACTGAACAACAATTAACGCATGGTTAGAACACTAAATACGTTTCGTTGTACTTTTATTCATTGTTCCAATTCATTAAACATTGGTTGGAATAAGCATAGAAAAACACATTTATACTTCGTGCGTATACGGTTCGTTGGGGTCGTAATGTATCGCAGGAAGGAAAGTACGACATTATAAATACTCACAACATTCACCAGCTAAGGATCAAAATAAAACATATCGTTTTCACATACTTAATGGCACAAATACAAAGTACTGATGTGTTAAAATGCGAAAGAATTTTATGGGGACTAATCCGCTACTGTCTATTAAGTTATGCCCCATATTCCTTTTTGGAAAAGTGAAGCAAAACGTTCAGCAAAGCATAGTAAAAAACTTCCAAGTCATTATTCGCAATCAAATATGGTTGTCA
This sequence comes from Didymodactylos carnosus, assembly GCA_905250885.1. Classification (NCBI taxonomy): domain Eukaryota; kingdom Metazoa; phylum Rotifera; class Eurotatoria; order Philodinida; family Philodinidae; genus Didymodactylos; species Didymodactylos carnosus. Next base: position 2,218 of record CAJNOQ010004946.1, on the reverse strand, counting down.
CTCTCAAAAAACGACAGGTATAAATCTGTTACATTTTCTATTGTTTTGGATATAACTTTGGTTTTCTTTGTAAAATAAGAGCAAAAAAACATCGACGTACATTTGGACATGAATGTGTTATACTTGTACTTAATATTAAATTATTCTCTCTTCGATTCTGTTCCTTCCTTAGCAACACTCTGATCAAAGAAACATTCGAAGAAAAAAACGATACATCTATATAACAGGACGAAAATAAATGGCGAAAGTGGAGAAAAAGCAGGAAATTTCCACGCAAAACCAGTTTTTTGCTTATTACTCGAAAAGTAGATTTTGTACCAATAACAGGACGAAAATAAATGGCGAAAGTGGAGAAAAAGCAGGAAATTTCCACGCAAAACCAGTTTTTTGCTTATTACTCGAAAAGTAGATTTTGTACCAAAAAACGGACTTACGCAAAATAACGAATCAGAATATCTAAACCGAAAATAGTCCGATCTGCTATATGTGAAGCCGGTAAAATTTATAGCGGTATATCACTTTATAGTTCAAATAAATCTGAACCAAACGCTACTAAAAGCAGCTCGAAACTTTTTAGGGAGAAAGAATTCTAGATGATTCTTTAAGTGACTTGAGAAGCTGACTCTCCCATCTCTGCAAACTGCTATATTTCATTTGTAAGCATATGCATTCAAAAATAAGATAGTAAGGTACAACAAAAAAAATGAAAGACTCACGGCGACAGCAGATTGCAGGGAGCAGTGGATGTTCTTAAGCATTCTTGCATAATCTTTCGAGATCTTATCACAAGATACCTCCAGATATTATGAAATCTTGTAAGATCTTATCGTAAGAATGCACAAGACTTTTTCGTAGATTTAAAAAAACCAGTTCGTAAGAATTTTTATCAGAATCTACGATTTTTCAGCAACATCAAACAGGTTAGTACAGCACAGATAGAAGTTCCTTTTGCTCTGGTGGAGACTGTTTTACGATCGCTTTTATATCAGACCACTTGAGATTGGAATCAAACTCTATCAGAAGCAGTTGTATCATCTACCACTATTAGTAATTTTAACATAAAAGTGTGGCAAGATATCCAGCTGTGGAAATGGTAGCAAGGTTTATAGGTGCACTGCACTTTTTTTGCTTTCCCGGTAAGCGATTTTTGATGTAAAATAAGGATTTATTTTTATTGTATTTTTATTTGTGTTCACATGTTAAACTGTTAGTCTTGTTGTTACCGGAATAAAAATCAATCAATCAACCAATCACAAGTTCGTGTAGAATCTTTTAAATTCCATATAGATTCTTACAAGATCTTATCACAAGGTTTTGTAAGACTTTGTGGAATCTATACAAGGATCTTGCAGACGTTTCTTGGGTTGTCTTGCACGATCACGGGAAGATTTCGCAAGATTTTTGTTGTAACAAGATTTTACAAGTCTTACAAAACCTTGCGATAGGACCTTGTCAAATCTTGGAAACTCTTGAATAAGATCTTGCAAGATCTTATTTCAAGGTTTGAAACTTGGGCAAACTTTGAATGATGATACAATGATCTTAGTACATCTCAAGGCGTCCTTTCGAATGAGACTACTTTCAAGAAAATCTACTAGGCTGATTAAAAGAATTTCATATTTTAAACGGAACAGGTGATATAACACATAAACAGTGCGCCACTGGCAAGCAAAAATATAAAGTAATGACTGACGTGATAGGTGGACCAAGCTCATATCTGAGTAATGTGTTAAATAAATCTCGGCTAAATCTGCTATAGTTTAAGGGAAAATCAAATTTGTTTACTTCAAAATGTCGCCCTCGTTTTTTCATCTTTTCTGCAGCGACACCTATTGTGAAAATATTACTATGTTTTGAACAACTTTTCTGTTTGATCTAAAACTTGTAGGTTAACCTTGTATATATCAGGGCTTCCTACTATAAAAGTTTCAGCGAGATCTGTGAGATCGATCAAATATCTGTTCCCTGTACTACGTTGTATTACTAATGTAATGGCTGGCTATTGAGAATTTTGTCTTTTCTTACATTCTGTTTACCGTAATATTGAAAGGTGGTTAAAACTGCGCTTGAAGAAAAAGAAGGCATATGTTTTGGTTGAAATATTTGAACATGTGAATAATTTTTCATCTTTCTCTATGAGAGAACTGAAAATAAAAATTTGCTTTTCTTTCGATATAAAATATCTTATCAAGCCAGCATGAATATTCTCTCTTGCACA
>CAJNOQ010004945.1:0-16353 GCA_905250885.1 Didymodactylos carnosus | reverse complement strand
ATGCGGCGACAGAGGCCTTTACATACCCTTAGTAGGACTATCGATTGCATATAGTCAAACCTTCCCGGCTTTTAGCTCATGTAATACTGGGCGGACCTGTGCGGAAGTACTCTAATATCACTTAGAGTAGCTTTGGAATTGAATTTCGGTTCACAATTTTTGGACAAAGAATGAGATGAAGATGAGGCAGACGGAGACGAACTGTCAATTAGCTCAGGTGAGGGCGGACCAGATGGTTTCACATCATTCTGATTGCTCAAGCCATACGCCAGTTGTGATAAATACTCGCATGAACCCACTGCAAACCAAGTACACGTTTTTAGATTGAGAACTGGTATTTATCTGGAACTTTTTGACCAATAAAAGCTGATAACACTACGAGCGCCTACGAGAAATACGATGGATAGTTTTTTTATTACCAATACGCAAAGGAAGATGTTGGAAAAAGTTGTACTGAAAATATATTATGCAATTTTTTTTAGTAAAATTTTCTACTTTTCGACAAAATGAATAGCCGTTTAGGCAAAATATGACAATTTATTCTATGCTATAACTCATTCTAAGAAGAAAACAATTTGTCTTTCATATTCAGTTTGTCTTCGAATTCTACTCACCAGTTTGTTACTATACCACAGGGCAACAGTTAACGAAGATTTGAATTTATTTTGGATGAGGAGAATGGTTGACATACTCTCATGGTTTCTGCCTGTGGTGTGTCAATCTATTTTCGTACTTTATTGGCATAAAGAAAGATATACAGTGCAAACAGAGTAGTATGAAGGCCTAGTATCACTTGTAAATCGGTCTGAAAAATCTTGAAGAATTTTTTATATCAGTTCAATTAAATAAGCTAAGAAACTGATTCTAACAGCTTGTAACAAGCTGGAATAAGAAATGTATGTTAGAGTGAGGGTGACAAGCTGATTGTAACATTTGTACCAAAAAAATAGCTTCTCATAGATTTTTTCTATATGTTCTCAATTAAGCTTCGATAGATTTTCCAGAATATACTATGCATACTCATGTCTAAAGTGTCTGTTACAATCAGTTTCTTAAGGCACATATATTCTTGGCCGCCTTGAAGTCCTCTACCCAACAGTGTATGATATGTTCAAAAATAAATTTTACTAAAAGTTAGCTTTCCGTGCATCTTAATTGTGGCCATAATTGGATTTTCAAGTAATCTGGGTCATTTGTGGATGTGCTAAAGCAATCATCGAGTGTTGTTGATGTTGAATTTGCTGTGTTTGTGTGACTCCAATGTTGAATGGCACATTTTTCTTGCATACATATTTTAAAAAACACTTTTTAATCGTTTTCCGAATAATTGTGGATGATATCACATAAATGTAGAAACTAGAAGAATAATTGATGTAAAAGACTAAACGTACCACTTGAAGAATTAAATTCTCCCATGCAATTTTCAACTCAGTTTTTGATATATTAGCTGTGATTCTAAAACAAATAAATAGATTAACTTTGTTAAACCGCATTTTCTGCTACTTACACTGAATAGAGTGATTGGACGCTAAAAGGAACTGATGATATGACCGTTACTGCAACTTCAAGCAGCAACATGGATGCCAGTTGACGATCAATTTTTCGCAGACGACTGTTTGTGATGACGATGGATGGATCTGTTCGGCGTCGGATCATATGGATATTGTTTTTTGTCATCAAACCAAAGGTTATTTGCAATAACCATGGCAAAATACCATAGCAGATAAGATTGATAAAATAGGTTAAATAGATTTTAAAGATGGTCGAAGTAGATGCACATACTGAATTAACTAGGTCAGTGCTGATGGCAAGTGGAATACTTGCCGCAATCCAGAATACAACTACAGCGACACTTAACTGACGAGCAATGAGAGGATGACTGAATCGTCGTCGTTTGACATTTCGACATGTGGATGTGTATCGATCGATTGAAGCAATTGTAATGTAGGAGAGTGATGACAAGGACGCAACTAATGCAATACTTGGTCGTAGTTTGCACCATGAACGACTTGTTTGAGTTAGATCGATTTTGAATCCATCGGCTAATATCCGGCTGAGCAAAGTGCTATTTAATTGAATGAAATCAGCCACAGATGATAAGAGTAGATAGAGACAACAGGGTGATGATCGAAATGTTTTTTGAATAAAAATTAAGATATTTAATATACTACCAATCGTTCCAAATATGTAAAAAATACTGCCAATATAAATGTTCAAGTATATCGAAACGGAAGTTAGCTCAATCGCTGTGGACATGATTTGAGAGCAGATCGAAGACGAAGAAAATAATGACTACGCTTCCATCAAGAGTAACTTATATCATTCATAACTTATAAACGCTTTTCTGATCTATATATTCCTGTTTGCTCATCCTATTTGACATGTCATGAAATCGCATGTCACAGAACTAATGAGCTCTTTTTATGGTAAACGATGCAATTTTGTTAAATATATGGGCCATCCTACGAATGAACCGTTTGGATTTGCGTGACAATTATTCTGTTCATGTTATACGAGATGAACAAACCGGCATACACAGAACAGAAAACCTTTCTGTGAATGGCGTACGTTCTGCTTCCAATTCCCTCTACGTAGCTAAAATGTCACTATTATGGATTGTAATTGTCCATAAATACGTTTTTGAATGCTAAAAAAACAACATCGATGAATGATTTCTTTTATTTTTGTGACGCAAAGTAAACATATAGGAAAGGTGAAAAATTATTCTCACAATATAAAGAATGACAAGGATTCCAACTTTTACTAAGCGATAAAAAATGAGGATAGAATATACTCAAAAATGAAGAAAAAAGATAGAATTGTTAAACTGATTCATACTTGAGTGACAGCGTATTCAAACTACTTTTCTCGCACAATCGGATTATTTTTGAAATCGTCCATAGTGTCCCTGTTTTGATTAGCATCGGTAATTATTACCAAAAATTTAAATTCCGCACCACTTCATTACATTGTGCACCTCGTTAGAAACGTTTAAAAACGAAACTGCCAACAATCTAAACAGCCAAGAAAAGTAGTAGTAAAATAAGAAAGATGCCTACCTCCTGTTAAACTTCTAGTATTGTTACCGACACTCGGGCATCAGCCGCTTGAATAATGATATTAAATTGACATGTCAGTGATTCTATGATAGTAAAAGTTGTTGGTTTTTTCATAGTTTTATCGCAAATAAATTTTGCTACCACTGTACCTGTTCTACCACAATATAAATCTCTATTAATACTTGTCGTAATCAAGCGTGTTCCGGGGTCACTGTTTATCTTCAACGAATACTGCGGTTCGTCAATTCTACATATCTCTACAGGATATCATTGAGTAAAATATGGTCAGGAAAATATTGACTTTTTGGGATTTTTCCATCTGAAATGAGATAGTTTAGCATCCTGGACACCCAGAAAGAATCAGGGATGCAAAAACAAGAGCTTTGTTTGCTTTCTAAGGCCAAGGTTTTCCTTTATTTTACCTGTACTCGTACCCCACCCCACCCGAGAACTTTGTACCCGTACCCGACTTATGCCTAAAAATTTTCTTCTTTTTGTTTTCCAGCTAAAAACTTTTGTTTTTCGGCTGAAAAGATGTCAAATTATCATTATGTTCTCAAGTAATTCTCTCTACTAAGAATACACGGCTGACTGTTTTCTGTGTTCTGACTGTCCATAACGCTAAACTATCTCATTTCAGAAGAAAAAATTCAAAAAAGTCGGTATTTCGGTATGGATACCGATACCGATACCGGTGCATACCTAGTTGAGATTTACCAGTACAAAACGAAGATAGCACAAAACCACAAGGATTGAGACGTATTGTTAATGTCTATACCAGCTAGGGTTATACCACTTGGACTATTCAAATTATATTTATTCGAACTGAATCTTTGTTTACATGGTTGCGTATCATCACTTTCGACATATAAAATTAGTTCAAAGAAAATCATTAGAAATACAAACATTGTGTTTTTACCGAAAAGTTGAAAGTAATCAGTAATACGCACACAGTGTGTTAAAGAAATAAAAGCTAAAACTACATGATAACAAATGTCACTTGTAGGTTAAAACAGGCATAAAAACAATTTTTTTACCATTTAAAATCTGTAGTCACTATTGATTTGGGATAGAGGTGTATGGGATGGATGAAATTGTGCAGTTCAGATGAGCGATCACACGTGTTAATACTAGTCTGTGACATTCGTCAGTGTATTCCAACACCGGAATTATTTAATATTGCTAAGTACACTATCATCGATTATAAAACTGATTAAGATGTTAAATAAGGTTCGAAATTATTTTACTGATAATTTCATTCAGTCAAATGAAGCGTGAAAAACAGGAAATCGGTTTTCTTTTAGTGAGCCTTTGTCCATGCCTTATTTAACGAATTCCATATTTTTTCATAATTATTTACTAAAGTCTACCAAAAATACCTTCAAACGACACATTAGCATCCGAATTCTGCCTGTGAGAAATATTCAAAGTTCGTTCAGGGATTTGCAAGTGAATTTATTTCTGATGAACTCATTTCACGCCTATACGCGTAAAACTCATCCATTGATCCTTGGAACGGTAAGTTAACAACATTTGACGCTGCATAACCCTGATTATATCCAAGAGTAACATACATAAGGCCACCACTGTTTGAATAACTGCTAATGGAACCTGTTGATCCCTGTGACGTTCCATTAACATAGAGTGTGAGACCATTTGTTGTGGAGAAAGTGATAGCGATATGAGTCCATGTATTTAATGATATAAACGGGCCAATAACAGACGGATAATACCCATTGCTTGCTGGTATCTGCGTCATTATCTGTCCACTGTATGTCAAACTTAAAATATCTTGATAGGTACCATATCCACCTTGATAGTTTGAAATATGTATAATAACACCACCGTTAATTGATGAAGGCGATATCCACACGGCAAATGTGAATGGTCGGTTATTGTAGACACCAATTGAGTAAAAAGCGTACATCTGAAAGTATGAGGTGCTTGTCGTAAAGCGAATTCCTTGATTAACACGACCGGCAATCGAGACTAAAGAAGAGTAAGATGTACTATTCAACCGGTTTGGACCACTATCGTAATATACGTTTAATAAATCAAATGAGAAATAAAATATTTGCGTAGCATCATTCAGTAATTCAGATGAACTCTTTGCACGTGTTGTCAATAGTAAATTATCAATATAATAGTAATAATAGCTTGATGATACCAAAAGTGGTGAATAGCCCATTGTTAGCGAGCCGTTAGTGCCTAGATATGGAGTCGTAACACCAGACCGAATAGCATCCTGTACACCATCTATGTAGATGATTTGTTGTGCTGCTTGATAGTTATACACAAAGGCAATATGATACCAGGTACTTGCAGATAATGTTGTACTACCCGATAGATCGTTGTAATTGAAACCCATGTAGAGTTTTCCACTTCTCAGTATGAGAAACAAACATTGACTTGTACACGTTGTACATGTACATTGACCAAATATGGGATTATCACCGGCAATATAAAGATATTCATAAATTACATATTTCTAATATGTGTAAAATGTTTTGGATACAAAAATAAATTTGCAAGTATAGACCTAAAGGAGAAAGGAAATAGTGTGACATAGTATATTAATAATTCATATTGTATGGATAGATCCATCCCTCTACTGTGAAACTTGTGTATGATAAATTGAAAAAGTTGGACGCTGGTACTTCGAAGTAACTATTTGTAGTGTACATATACAGCTCTTGACCGTTACCAAAATAAGTGTTGCTTGCAGATTGATAAGTAGCAGAACCCACTAAAGAGCCCGCATAAACACCGTACATATCATTTCCGTTTCCGTCAAAAGACCAATAGGCAGATATAACAGGAGTGGAGACAGTTGTGTTCGCCGTAGTTGATTCTAGAATAAATGCATAAGCATTATTTCAAGGTCGATTATTTATTATAAGTGGAAAAAATTATACTTTGACGACTAAATACAGCAGCAATTGGAATAATAATGATAAGTAAGATAATAACTCCCGATGATATTGCAGTAATAAGTAAACATTTGTTAGTCATCCATGTTGGACGAGTGTAGTTAAATCTAAAACGAAGACAGTATGTACAACTCAATAATAATGTGATGCTATACTTACATTTGTTTACTCGGTATGGTCGTGACTTCACTTTGAGAAACAACTGGAAGTATACCTATCTCCTAGAATTATATAGATTAGTTTGTAAAAAATGTTAAAAGAGAACCCTGAATTCAATTACATTTGATGCTGGTTTATGGTAGACTACGGTCGTAGTAGTCGAATCAGAAATATAGGATGCTGTTACTGGACCGGCTGGTGGAGCTTGCTGTACAAATGGAACACGAGGCATTTCTCATGATTTATTCTGGCAGTTTAGTAAAAAAGAAAATTCAATGTTTGTGCGTTATTAGTATGCATTCGCATTCATTTTTTATTTTCATTATCGTTGAAAAATACATTTTTAAAGTTTGTTTTTTTCGTTGATGATGAGATTAACCCATTCAAAGCTTTTAGTACACTTCTGCTAGAAATATGACTAGTGAGTGCAGAGAATGTTCATTTCAGGACATTTAATATTCGAAGCTTTTTTGTAACAAAACACTCAATTTCAGAGGATCTCAAATCTCTGCAGAAAGTGTTTGTTTGATATACACGGCATCAATCCATACTCAAATTGTAATTTATACAGGCAAATAGCGATGCTGTTTCTTTTAATAGCAACTAAAAATACACAAAGTTAGACCTTTAATCCTTTGGCTACCAGTGTTCTATATATAAGACAGCGGTCTTTGCTTTGCTTACCGGTGTCCTATTAAAATGATGCCTTGAAAATTTCAGATTTTGTGCTCGTGTAACTCTCTACAGTAAGTATTTTATCTGCCACGTGTCACTATTAAAATCTGGAATTTTCAAGGCATCATTTTAATAGGACACCAGTAAGCAAAACAAAGACCGCCATCTCGTATATAGGACACCGGTAGCCAGAGGGTTAATACATAAGTAACGCATATCTACGATTCATCGACTTTTGAGTAAAAGAAGTGCGTTCAGATGAGCTCAACAACAACCGAAAGAGGACTAAAGAACACGTGAAAGACTGTCTCTGCTTCTCCTGAAACACAAAGCGAAGCAGAGATGGGTCGTTATAGGGAAGGTCCGAAAGAACAGAAAGATTATTCGTTATCCTCTGTCACAAACTATATTTCATTTGTATGCGTTTAAAGAATATTCGAATAATAACTGCATGAATAAACGTTTAAAGAAAAGAGAAAAGAGCTCAAATCTACGCAACAAAATTATTCGTAAAATTATTTTTCTTTTATATATTTGGAAGGAAAAAATGTAAGAATCAGTGAGAAGAAAAGAACTTTAGACGAGAAAATTTAATATACCAAGTTAGTCCGTTTTGAGTGTTAATCCGAGAGTTCTTTGTAAATTATATAAACGTACTTTATTTAGCAAAAAAAATAGAGTAACAAAGAGAATCTGCACAGGGGAATTTATTAAAAATCCAGTTCATATTTAAGTACAATAGTGTATCAGCATTATCTGATGTTAATCTTGATCTTCTGTCACTAATTCTATATCGTGTGGCAGAAAACATTCTTTTAATAGTACACTTGTACCTGATATACACAAATATTTCATCATTATTTTTGATATTTTGTTTTTTAATCAGATTTTCACCAGTTTAATGGGCAATCTGTTCTGTCTATTTCTAGTTCTTTTTTGTATAAATCAAATTCAGTACTCTATGAATTAGTAATTGATGCTTGATAATCAAAAACAGAATTATCCAAATCAATTTCTGTTATTTGAGTAACAGATTTATATAATAAAGCTGAATATGATGAAACCGAAGGTGCATTTCCATCATATTCTTTTGACAAAAACAAAGTAAATATGCTTTAATTTTACAATTCAATGCGCTAAGTTTATCTAATGTTGTTATAACCTTTATTTGTAAAATATAAACTAGAGAACAAAACTGAGGCCAGGCCTCATTACGATGTTCAAGAACATGTATCTAATGTTTGTTTAGTAATTACCAGAGCTCCGTAAGGACTCAAAAATTCTGAATCCAATCTAGTCCAGTCCAGTTTAAGTCCATGAAAAAGAGCGTTTTCGGGCCATAGACTCTAAAAAAGAAGTCCAATCCACCCTACAAAAAGCAATCTGCTTTTTTACTGATTTTTCCTCGATTCAAGTGAATCCAAAAAAAAATCCAGATCTGTCCATGATCTTGAAAGTTTGAGTCCAGTCCAGTTCGAGGCCATAAACGCAAAAAATTTTCAGTCCAATCCATACGAAGCTATTGTTTATCATGATAAGATAATTATAAAAGTGTAAAATTTGTATACCTTGGACCCGATGATGTACTCAATAATGTATATTTTTGTTCATATCTATCCGCCTGGAAAAAGTAGTTATAATCGTGTTTTTGAATTTATTATGAATATATAAATACATTTTAGAAAATAATTATATATTCTGATAGCGCTTGATATTCTGTGTTAGTCTCTGCTTTTCCACCCTGGATTCAAAATTATTTGCTAGCGAAAATTTTCAATATTGTTAATGCCTCCCCACCTATCACATTCCCAGAAATTGTAATGGGTGTGGTCTCTCAGCATTTTCTATTTTTCTCGTGTTTTTTTAGGACCTAAAAGTTAATGATTTTTTTCATAAAGATGTACTGCGAAATACTCTACAACGCCACGCCTAAACTTTAATTTCAGAACTTCAAGAAAACAATTCAGATTATGCGAAAGGCGGAAAAAATGAAAGGTTTGTAAAATCAAAAACGATTTCATGTAACGTTTTGAAAGCAAAAAAAATTGAATTAGACACTTTGTAGCCCTCACTTCGCTCTATCTTTTAGCTACACTTCAAATTTTTTTCACATAAAAAATCATGAAGAAATAAGGTTTTTCTATCTGTTGTCACGCAATTTTTCATTAATTTTTTAAATGCTATATATAGTGGTGCTTTTATTAAAAGCCCCATAACTCCATCAAAACAAAAGATTTTCCGATCGAGTTTGTTTTGTTTTGTTTTGATCAGAAATTATTACTCTTCTCTATCTAACTGCAAAACCAAAACTTCAATAATGTTTCCCATTTCTTGCTTCCGTACATTGTTCGAAACGCGAGGTTGTCAATTTTTAATGTGTTTTCGAAACTTCGGTCTCAATCCCCCATAATCTGTTCTAAACGTTCGTTTTACAGACCACAAGAAAGAACACATCCAAAAGTACAAAAAGAACTGTGTTCTAACTTTCGCTACATGGTTTTACAGAAATAAAAGCAGAGGCAAAAGGTTCTAGTGGAAAAAAATACCCAGATTTTCAAAGCTTTTATTTTTTTCGTCTTTCGTATAATCTGAGTAGTTTTCTTGATTGAAGTTCTGAAATTAAAGTTTAGGCGTGGCGTTGTAGAGTATTTCGTTCCTTTTGTACGTACTAAATGAGCTTAGATCTTTCTCATACACTTTCACCTATTGATCTTAATCTAAAAAATACGAAGGTTCGAGCGAGGTTCGAACTCGCGTCCTTCTGCGTGTGAAGCAGACGTGATAACCACTACACCACCGAACCCATGTAACATTGACTCTATTTTCAGTACAATTTCTAATGCGATATACATCGGTGTAGCACACTGCTTTCCTTTGTTTGTTGGTTAGCTGTATAATCCGATTTTCAATGCTAATCGGAAGAAGAAACATACAAATAGTAAACTTTTTACAAAAATATACCCAAGGAGAGTTGTTTCTTTTCACAAAAAGTCGAAATACATAGAAGAAGTAAGGAGGCATAATAGACATGAACAAGATCGTTATATCGTTGTTGTACCTAACTACGATTTATTTTGTAAATTTACAATTACTACTGTGGTTGTAGGAAACGAACCACTCTAGGATTTCAGATCAGACAGAAATAGATAAATTCTGGTGACTTAAGTTGAGTAACCTGTATTATTATATAAAAAGGCTCTTTAGTATGTCAAATAAAGTTTTAGTGTTGGTTGTAAAACTCGGAATGACCTTGAAAATCATTGTACGAGTAACGGTATCGAAGAAGAAAATTTGCAGAAAACTGAAAAAATGTGTCAATACCTTTGTACTAACAGGGACTTCTGACGGTATGTCGAGTTAAAATTTTTTATTTTTTATATTTATACCATGTCTGTAAAAGAGCCACAGAATCAGCCAGATCTGTTAGAACTAAAAGATACTTCTGCCAGCAGGAAAAACTTTGTGCAACAATGTTTTTTCTCCGAAAATCGAAAAAAAGACTAATGTATCCAAATAATAACAGCCATAGACTCGTTTTAAATAAAAAACATATAAGCTACATACACGCTCCGGTTGACGAGGTGTAAAAGAAAAGAAAAGCGCTGGCAGCCACAGAAAATATGGATAAACAAAAGCGAATAAAGCACGTCGCCAAAACTGAGTCGGGAAACGAACATACCCTAGTAAAAATCTTACACACTTCTTAAAATTATCGTATTAAGATCTTATCGTTTAAGATCTTACTAAGATTTAATGACTCTACTTCCATTCACCCCTTTGTTTTGCTCTCATTAATCTATATAAGTAACAGAAAATATGAGTGATTGATTATACAGTTATTTTTCTTCGAGACTCTGCTACTACTTGCTCTCGAATGTGTTCAACAACTTTTTAGAGAGTGCACATGCAAGTCAAATTAGACACCTGAAAATATGAAATTTCTCCTCATTCTTCAACACTGTTCAACTGCTGATTTAGATAATACGGATTAAAACTTGAAAAAATTTCGTGACTCTCGAATGGATATATATAATATTATTAAACGTTATCGTTCGTACTATTAAGATTCTACACATTCTTATTCAATCTCGAAAAAGTCTCAGACAGTATAATCTAAGTAAGATTTCGCTTACATTTGCCTAAGATCTTAGAAAAATCGTATAAAATCTTAGAATTTTCGGATCTCACGATCTTAGTAAGATCTGTTTAAGATCTTAGACAAATATAAGCGAAATCTTCCTAAGATCTTAATAAGATTTTTCTAACATCTTAGTAAGATCCGAGTAAGTTTTTCTCATTAGGGTAGGGAACAAAAAGCGCAGACACAATCCGATAAGACGAGTAAATTGTGGAACACTAAGCATTCAAAAACTGACCGAAATCAATCTTTGATGTTATCAAGTATCCTAAGTATACAAACTGTTTCACAAACTTCATTTCGTGCCCATTATACGTTAATGTGAGAGTAGCGGTCTGAAGTTGTGAGTAAATCAACATTGCAACTGTTTTAGTTACATTTAACTCAATTAGCCAGTATTCACAATATGTGTTTGTTCTTATCAACACTTCTTGACCAAGTCGCTGCAACATTGTGCATCCGCTTAAAAAAGACAAGCCATAAGAAACAGTGGAAAAAAGAGTCCATTCGTCTACAAAAAAAAGTTATTATCTCGAGCTGACACCTTTATCTCAACTAAATAGGAAACGTAAATCAAGGGTGAAATAGCAGAACCTTGTGGCAATCCCATTCAATCCTAAAAGCTTCTGATTCTAATCCTCCAATGAAACATATGCACATCGATCTGAGAGCCAGTTCGTTAATCATAACCAAAGACGAGATGGAATTTGGAATCTAACTAACTTAACTAATAAAGTCTTGTGCTAACCTTATCAAAAGTACTAGCAAAATCAATAAAAACGAGCAGATCAGGCCAATTGGTGACAACACATTGCCGTGCTTGTTCGTAAACGGACAGTACTCTGGTTTGCAATCGTACATCGGCTTGGAAGCCAGATTGCTGGTGAGGAATGACGTTGTGCACCTTCATCGAGCTATGATATTTGGATAAAGGATTTTTTCGTAGACTTTGCCTATTGTATTTAAGATTGATATTGGTTGCAGTTCTTTTTTTGATGTCGATTTTGAATTGAGAAACATTCTAGCTATCTTCGCCCGTCGAGAAATGTGTTATATTCCAAAAGTCGATTGAAGGTGACAACCAGAATGCCGGTGAAGAATATCGGTATTTGTTATGAAGTTGGAAGTTTGAGACAAGTATAGAACTCGCTTGCACTTTTTTCAGCATGGTTTAGACCAGAGCCCTGCAGGTTGAACCTATACTATTGATAGATTAGGTTAGGATCAGGTTGGAAAAGCTATAGGTTAGCTTAGGTTATAGATTGTTCTATTTTTTTTTCAATAGCTAGGTTAGGATTAGGTTGTCGAATCCATGGGTTAGGTTAGGATTAGGTTGTGAAATTTTTTATAGGTTAGGTTATAGGTTGCCAAATATTGGCAACCTGCAGGGCTCTGGTTTAGACTTCTTTATAGGTAGTAGAGAGATTTTTTCTTGAGAGCAGTTTTAATATAAAATTTCAAATTGTTCGTATTCAGCATTAATTTCATCACGAGCGGTGGAGGTTAACTTTTCTACGGAAAAACGAAAATGGTCTTTGTAGTGGTCGTGAAGCTGGTTGACATTAGTTAATACATCGTTTTCCACAGTGATTCCTTTTACTGCAGGCGTAGGAGACTGGAAGTGTTGTGCAGTAAGCTTACAAAAAATAATTACTGTCCTTCATGTTGCATTGTTTAAAAAAGTTTTCCCATTGCGTTCTTATACGATATAATTTGTAAACACACGTTGGATGTGGTAGACTCGACAGGTCTCTTCGTCATGTCGTCAATGGTATCGCTTACGTAATATGTGTAATTGTGATATTTCCTCACCAATCCAGAGTGGAAAAGATCTGCTATAGCGTGAAACAGGTATTATCTCGCCACCCTAACTACTAACGAACCTCTTCAACTAAAATCTAAAAAAAATAATTATTGTTAAGATAAAGGGAAAGTCGGCAAAAGGGGTATGCACATTTTTACCAGCAAAGAAAAGAATCAGCATAAAAATGAATTAATGATCACCAATAAAAAGCAAACTGCTTTCAATGACGAGCGGTAAAGATAAAAAGAGTACACATGATAGTAGTCATTCAAAAGCATTTTTATGCACTTTTTAATTTTCTTCTTCTGTCTTTCTATGGGGACTGTACACGGAGCAACGCAGACAATAGTGTGATTTATATTTCTTTTTGTTTTAAAAAAGTTTTTTTTCTCGTCTTTTTCGCAAGGTTTTTTAGAAATCGTGTACGTGCGGGCCTGAGTTGTCACCTTGTAGCTTCCCCAAAATCAGAAATCTCAATTGCAAAAAAAATGCATTCATAGGTAATCGACTCCAATGGACATATTCGGAGGTACCAACTAATCTTGAGAGAATCTCCGGAAAAGCTATTCAGAAATATCGGGATTGGAAGTTGAAACAGAAAATCTTAAGGATAAATAGATTACGGCGTATCTGATGGACATATAATTAGTGCTTTATGAGGATTTCCAGAGGATATTCAGAAATCTTTTTCATTAACATGGAGACTTTACTAAATCAAAACGCTTTCATAGACAATCAACTACGGCGCCCTTCACTGGTAGATAACTGAAGTTTTCAGAAGAGTTTTAAAAGGCTTTCAGAAAAACTTTTTGGATTTACTGACATTTAAAACTAAAAAAGCGGTTTACGTCGTTGTTAATACCAAATGGGAAGTCGACCCATTTGGTATTAAGAGGCGACTATAATTTCTGCAGATTTTAATACATTGAATAAAATGGCTTCTAATGCTACCGATATGATGACAGTCTCTAAAGACGCTAAAAATGATCACAATGATCAATCAATTGTACATAAAAACATTCAGACAGATCAGCAATGTACACATCCAATGTCCGATGCTGATCACTGTATACAGTCTTCGGCAAACGATGTTGATGATGCACTCTCAGACGAGGAATACGATGATTATGTCAGTGAAGACGATTACGGCGTCGAACACTCAGCTTCCGATGCTGAGAGCACATCTTCAAGAGTATTGCGTGATTGAGAACGACGGCAAAATCAACGACTTAAAAGAGATCATTCACCATAACGTCGTAAACAAGTGAAAAAACAAAAGAAATCTCAATCATCATCTGTTTCAAGCTCGTCCTCATCATCAAATTTGTCGACTTCTTCCGAATCGACAGCTCCATCTAACTCAAATGATAGTGACAAAAATTCTTCGACTCAACGACAAAGAAACATAACCGTGCATTACCAACACAAATGCAAAATTTCATCAGCAAACATTTTACGATGATTCACAAACGCGACGTTTTAAAAACTAAAATATTGGGTAAAATGCAAACAACGGCAATTCAATGTATTTCGGCACCGGAATTGGATGCTACAATGTTAGAAATATTTCCCGACAAGTCATTCACGGTGAGAATCGATAAAACACTTAAAGCACTTCAACAGCATACGTCGAATATATTTGCACCGTTGACGATGATGTGGGCAAAAATACAGTCAGGATTAAAATCGAAAAAACGGCTACGTCCCAAGAAGCTTCGCAAATATGTTGAACAGGCAATTATTACGTTAGGTCAGGCAACCGCACACTTTCTGAAGGAGCGAAGATCAATGTTTCTTTCAAAATTAATTCCCAACGAAGCTCAGGCCAAAGAAGATTGTGAATGAATATAAGATCGATTTTACTTCGCAACCACCCACTTGTTCTAAATGCTACACCCGTTTTCTGATAAAGAAAAGTCCATGATCACTGCAGAAGTGCAGAAAATATTGGAAAAGGGCGCGATTCAGGGAACAGAACACTCAGATGGCGAGTTCGTTGCACATCTCTTTTTACGACCAACGAAGGACGGTGGACAATGACCAGTCTGTAATCTGAAAGACTCAAACAAATTCATACCATATGAACATTTTAAACCAGATAATATGATCCAAGTTAAAAGTCTCTTGCAGAAAAACGACTTTCTTATGAAAATCGATCTGAAAGATGCTGATTTCACCGTTCCGATAAACGAACAATATAGCAAGTATTTGCGTTTTGAATGGGACAACAATTTATATGAGTTCTGCGCTCTACCGTTTGGTCTAGCAAGTGCTCCGCATCTATTTACTAAACTGCTGAAACCAGTTATGGCTTTGTTACGAAGACTAGGCATTCGTACGGTAATCTACCACGACGACATTATTATTATGAACGACACTAAAAACGGTGCAATTCACAACAAAGATTCCGCTTTATTTCTATTGAAGAATTTGAGCTTCGTCGTCAATTTTGAAAAATCGTTCTTAAACCGGAAAAATCCTTAGAATACTTGGGATTTGGGATCAACACAGAAATTATGACATTACATTTACTAAAAGATACAGTTGACAAGATAAAACGCAAATGAAGTGAACTCTTGAAAACGGATCAAATCCCAGTTCGTGAACTTTCAAAAATCAAATTTTGTGCATCAGAACTCAACTTTTATGCAATAAATTTTTTTAAAGCTAAAACTTAATTATTTTTAA
Organism: Didymodactylos carnosus; assembly: GCA_905250885.1. NCBI lineage: Eukaryota > Metazoa > Rotifera > Eurotatoria > Philodinida > Philodinidae > Didymodactylos > Didymodactylos carnosus. The sequence goes on along the minus strand of CAJNOQ010004945.1, from coordinate 900 downwards.
TCAGCTCATCGTGTTCTATCTCTTATGATTTATAAATAGGACCAAAATAAAATAGTGCTCGAATTTCGAATTAGCGGCAGCTAATGTTGCTAAATTTAAATTGCCTTATTCTTTACTTAGTTTAACGAATCTTTGTATATTTTCTTATTCATTCTTTGTCTGAAACTGACAGTGTTGCGTTTTAAACTTATAGGCGAAACTGAGAGTCGAAATACCGATTTAGAGCTTTTTATTTTTTAGATTAGATTATTTTTTAGAGTGCACTTTTATGAGAAATAGATGAAAACACAGTTCAAACTCGTTACTCAGGAAAATTTAGACGCTCCAACAGCAAAGCAGTCTAACACGTTAAAACCGCGATGTTTCATATTCGGTGGTTCTAACTAGTTAGAGCTTGTAATGCGTGCTAACGCTTCTCTCAACCGTAAAGCACTAAAACTTGCTTGATTTTCAAAAGTTTTTCAATGCGTTTACATTCGTTAGAATAAAACTTTTGGATTCAAAATGTAATCCTAATCCGTTACTACGCTGGCGAAAACAAAGTATGAGCATACAGGTAAACTGCTGTCATTGTTTCTTTATTTAGTTTAACACTTTTACCAACAAACAGAGAAAAAACTGAAGTCTGTTCTACATTGAAACTATAAGAAAAACAGCTATGATGTACCATCGTTGTGGCTTCCTCTTGTGTGTCCCAGAGTTGTAACCGGTCTGGAAATACTAGACCAGTCCGGTCCGGCCAGCCACCGGCCGGTCCAAAAGTATTTCCAGAACGGTAAAAACCGGCGAGTTCATCAAGTTTTTTCAAGTAATAACATTGATATTAGGGACAAAATTTTGTTCTGAATACCTACAGATTTCTGGACATGAATCAGAGTATATGTATAGTTAGTGTGTAAA
>CAJNOQ010004944.1:0-16360 GCA_905250885.1 Didymodactylos carnosus | reverse complement strand
CAGTTGTTCTGAAACAAGTCTTTCAACTGGAAATTCCAGTAGAGATAACTTTCAACCAGTAATACAAAGCTAAAAATATTATTTATATTTTAAATTGCGTCGCCAAATATTCAACCTGAACCCGACCCGACCCGGCCCCGGGTTGCAGGTCTCTATTTTTAGATGATGAAAAATTATTAGCCCACTTTCGGAAAAATTCTGTTTTTGATTAATAACTGGTATTAGTGGAAGATTTTGATTTGACATTATGAACCCTAGAGACCTTCTCAATTACTACATGATGACGATTTGTTGCATGTAGTGTGTACTGTGCAATATGAAGTGTATTATCGAGACATTTGCATGCATAAAATACCATTGTGATGGAAGTTTCTTTTTAAATCACGTTAAACGTTTTAAAATTCTTTTTTATATAAACTGTTTAGTGGTGGAAATTATTCATGTTGTATTGACAAAACGTAGGATTTAAATTGTGGACACAAACTTGCTTACGAGGAAGATCTCCAAGTGTCTCGCTCAAAGTTCAATAGACCTTTCTATATAAGTTAGTTTTATGACACTGATCACTAATCCAGAAAGCGCAGCTGCTAAGTCTAAAATTCTGAAAAGATATAGACATTTTATGTTAAAAGAGCCTAAAACTAGAAATATATCTATTGAAACCTATGATTTTTCTTTAAAAAATTTAGCCTCTTCTAAAATAAAATGTCTATATCTTTTAAACGTTTTAGATTAAACAGTTTTACTGTACAAATTTGTGATCAGCGTCATAAATCTGACTTGCACATAAAGCTTTATTAAAATTTGAGAAAGACTCTTTAGAGCTTCCTTCGTGAGATTTATGTCGTATGCACACATCCGTTAGACTTAGCGTGGACGACAATTTATAGAAAGGGGATTCTTATGAATGTCAAGGATTTAACTTTAATTAACAAAATATGGCTGCATACCAAATATGTATGTACAAGATGACATATCAACACAGTACAGATAATAGGAGAAACATGACGATGCCTTGTGAAAAATTATGTGTAGATTGGTATGCACTAGTATCGATAGCCATATCGAAATACCGATACCGAAAATATCGACTTTTTTTTACCTGGACTTTTTGGGAATTTTTCATTTGAAGTGAGATATTTTAGCGTCCTGAACACGGAGGAAGACTCAGGGATGCAAAACAAAAGCTTTGCTTTTGTAAAAGTTTTTGTTTTTTCTATCTGCACATGCTCAGAATACACAAACGAATATTTTTTATGCATTCTGCCTGTCCAGAATGCTAAAATATCTCAGTTCACACGAAAAGATCCAAAAAACTCCAAGTTAAATAAAGTCGATATTTCCGGTATTTGGTATACCGATGCCGGTGCATACCCATGTGTAGATACCTCTGGCAGCCAGATTTTAGCAAAATATTTTACCGATGACTGGTGAATATTCTCCTTTCAACACGACAAGAATATCTCTAGCTTTTTAGCAAGAAGTTTATTCATATAATTTTCAGCAAATATTTCCACTAATATCAAGCGAAACCAAATACGCTATAATCAAGCAAAATATTCGTCTATGAACAAGGACAATTGATCTCTCTAGCAAACAGAAGAGTATATTCTTAACATTTAGCAAAAGTGGCACTCTCGTATGAAAAATTGGTCAATTAGCGACTAGAGAATATTTTTTAAAATCGTAAAATACTAAAATATATACGAATTCTTGATAAATACTAAAATGTAACTAAAAATAAAACGGGCCGATCAGCTTTATGTGAACCTCTTCTTTATTGTAGAACCTAGTGTATGCAACTAATATTGTTATTCTTTCATGTTACCTGTAAAAAGGAATCAAACGAAATGATCAGAGGAACTCAAAACACACACTGATTAAGTTGTTTATTTTCTCGCTTTATTTATTGATTTACCGGTGTCGTGAAGCAACGTTCTCTACTTCTTATGAACCTGTGTGTTTTTCGACTTTTTATTCATTCCGCCTCTGTGATTACATATATAGCTACGTTACTCAGCTGTTGAAAGTTTCCAACTAACCAAAAGAAACACAAAACAAAAGTACAAACAATTGCTATGTAAATAATAGAGCCAGTGTTTTTAATGATTAGTGGGTCTCGCTTGAGCAAAAAGGATTTCCACTTTGTTTTTAGCAGGGAAAACATGGAAAATGCAGTGGTAAACTGGGGAAACCCACTTTGCTTAAAATTCCTATTAAAAACACTGAATAGAGCTATATCATAAGCAACTCGATAACCTCTATCGATTCATATATATCAGGCGTGTTAGACGTTTAATGTTAATATCATCAGGTCTCAAAAACCCTGAGTGGCGCTGGTTTATCGGTATGACACGCATTATAAGAGTCCCAAGCTGTCAAATCATGGTAAATGGGTCGTTGTTCTGAAAAAATCCAGCTTCGGCTATCAAAGCTATTTAGACAGAAAGTGCATAAGAATAAAGATTTTTATGCATCTATAATTGATCATCCATATTTTACTGTTTCTGTGTGTTTTTCTCTGTTTGTCAGCCATTTTCTTTTCTTTTTCTATGCAACATCCCCTATTTTAACCGGAGAAATTTATGCACTGAGGAACGGCTTAGTTTTGAGTTTCAAAAAGTATTAAAACACGAAAGTTTTTCTCATTAAAAATCTCTGACAGCTTGGTAGTGTCGATCCGTTCCACTTTTCAAAATCTCCAGCAATACCGATAAAGTCATTTTCTGAACGTATTTTTCATGGTGTGCCTGATGAATATGTATCTTTTGTGGTACTATCAGATTTAATCAAGCAACTGTCTTCTCTGAATGTATAGTATTTATATGTGTCGAGTTTATTGATGTAAAGTCTCTCTTAAAGGGTGACAGTATTATATGTATCAAGACTTTTAATATTCAAGAGACTTTGCACGCGAACTGCGTTGCAGAGAAATGAAAATTTTCATCTGCTATAAAACTGAATATAATTAAATTTGTGAAAGAAATCAGTTAAGACTGAAGTTTATCACGCATATTTTTCTTACAACGCATAGAGTGCTATTTCAATTATGTCGAGGCGAGCGTGAGAATATCATACATGTAGAAGTCGTTACGTCGTAACGACTTTCGAAAGTCGTACACTTTCTACGACTTTACAACTGAGTCGTATAGGAGTACGACTTTACGACCTTACGACTGAGTCGTATAGGAGTACGACTTTACGACCTTACGACTGAGTCGTATAGGAGTACGACTTTACGACTTTATATAAATATCCTGTCTACAACACTACGACTTGACGACTTTACGACTGAGTCGTATAGCAGTACGACTTTACGACTCAGTCGTAAAGTCGTTAAGTCGTACTGCTATACGACTCAGTCGTAAAGGCGTTAAGTCGTACTGCTATACGACTCAGTCGTAAAGGCGTTAAGTCGTACTGCTATACGACTCAGTCGTAAAGGCGTTAAGTCGTACTGCTATACGACTCAGTCGTTAAGTCGTTAGGTCGTAGATAGAATATTTATATAAAGTCGTAAAGTCGTTAAGTCGTACTGCTATACGACTCAGTCGTAAAGTCGTAATGGATACTAAAGTCGTTACGACTTAACGATTCGGACAGGACTCGAGAATATAGCACTGATGGGTGCATATCATTGCATTTGTTGCGGAAGTAGAGTTAACGTTTACTTTTATCTTTTGATGTGTACTATTTCCTTTTTGTCGTAATGGCATTAGATTTGCTGTATAAAACTTAGAGTAAGTTTTTCGCTAGATTAATAGCTAAACCGTAACACTTTAATGAGAAAAAGGAATCCAATAATTTCAATTATTTTGAACAAATAAAGTTTAAGGCGATCATTTACAATATTTCATTATTAATTCTCTCTTCAACTCTTCATTGCATGTGTCACATAAAAACTGTTAAAAAAGCAAATCTATTTTTGTGGTATAGTTTTATTGTTTTCACAACAATTGTTTGCACTTTTGTTTTGTGTTTCTCTTGGTTAGTTGGAAATTTCCAACAGCTGAGTAACGTAGCTATATATGTAATCACAGAGGCGAAATGAATAAAAAAATCGAAAAACACACAGATTCATAAGAAGTAGAGAACGTTGCTTCACGACACCGGTAAATCAATAAATAAAGCGAGAAAACAAACAACTTAATCAGTGTGTGTTTTGAGTTCCTCTGATCATTTCGTTTGATTCCTTTTTACAGGTAACATGAAAGAATAACAATATTAATTGCATACACTAGGTTCTGCAACAAAGAAGAGGTCCACATAAAGCTGGTCGGTCCGCTTTATTTTTTGTCTAAAAATGATTCTATGAGTAGTAGAAAAGTATTATCAGTTGGTTTTAAGTAGTTTTGCGTACTTTTCATAACTAAAATCCGAGTATTTATTCGTCAATAGTATTCCGAGTATTTATTCGTCACAAATTAAATATACCATTGGATAGCCCTAAGTCTCTACAGAATACGTGTGACATAACAGTTAACAGCAGTGCTTTGATAGCAGTGGAGCACTTGTAATAAATCCTACCTATACAATATAGTACATAGTCCTCGCTCGTATGGTCCCTTTTCTCCTAAACAAGAAAACGTACATTTTTCTATTATATATCATTTTGAAACTCATGAAATTTCCTACAAAGTGGCAAGTTCAGAATTTCAAAATCGGTGGGACCAACCCTAGAAAATGGGCTAGAGTAAACCGACGAGGAAAATATGAGAATATACTTCCAGTTAACGTGTTGCCAAAGGTAGACATAGTATTTTAAAAAAGCTTCCTACGCTCGGACAGTCTTTTCCGTCCTAAAACAAGTTCTTTGCTAGCTCTTTTGACGTTTTTCAGTCAAACGAGTTCATCAAGAGTTAGGTCTATAAAATAAATCAAACTTTTCCATGTGTTTATTGATCGAAACTAGAATTTTTTCGACAATGGGCTAATAATTTTTCATCATGGAAAAACGACATTTATTCAGTATTTTTCTTGTAAACCAAAACTAGATGGAATTAAATGTTGAAGAGGAAATATTTTCTCTAGAGCGAAAGTTTCTTTCTAGTTAGCTAACTCTGTGATTTTCATACTTTAGTTTTTTTAGTAAACTCTTCGTTTGAACATGGCATGTGTAAAGGCCATTGTTCACTTAAGAGAAGACCAGAAAAGTTTTGATATATCTTTACCGAAACTAAAAACATCACAAAAAAGACGGGTTAGAGCGTTAAATTACTTTATTAATCAAGCGACTACTACTAGCCGTTTACTCAATGAAGCCCATGTTGCACGAATTAACATAGAATCAGTACAAAAAAAAGGTAGCAATTATCTGCAGCAGCAGTGCTATTCAACTATTGTTGTTACAAAACACTATAAGAAAGAGCAAAATCATTTTATTCCATTTACTAAAATAAAAGGTTAGTACTAAATTAAGTAATTTCTCTGGATTCAGTCTCAAACAAAAACGATTTTGTATTTAGATTTTACACAATCATTTATTTTTGTTTGGCTCGATTCAAGTTTAAATATTACTCCGATCATTTCAAATAAACTTCAGCTGATTACCGAAAATTTTCGGTTTTTTAGTAATCGTACGCAGTGTATACGATACTTATCAACACATACGAACAAAAAGATATTTTTTATCATATCTGAAAGTTTATTAGTCCTCGAGCTTGTGGACGAAGTACAGCATTTTCAACAAATTCGATCTATTTATTTGTTCACTACCGAGCCTCGATACCATAAAATGTGGTCAAGATCATACTTGAAAATCTGGGGAGTGTTTCAATTTGAACAGAATTTACTATGTAAGTTAGCCGTTGATTTAGCAGAATTTTTCATCGAACAAGGTGATGAACTCAATTCAAGAGGTGACAGGACACTAGCACTACAGAATTATGACAGATCACTCAAATTGTATGATATCGTTGATGAACATTTAGCAGCAAGGTTAGAATCGTCTGGTGGCTAATCATCCCACATCCACTTAATGACAGTCGAGACCAGTGCATTCGCGTTCGACATTTTTCGACTGCGAGAGGAATTTCCAACCGTATTTGATGAGTAATCCATCTTTATGATAAAGAAGAAATAAGGAATAAGAACTGAGATATACATAGCAACCAAATGCGTCTTATCTGCGTTAATTAATGCATTATTTCTAATTCTATTTTCAACAGTATTGGTAGATATGCACCTGTTTTTAACTGGCGTTGGGGCATCAGGAAAAATTGCTATACATTGATTATCAAGGTTCGTTCGTAATTGCGGAACATCTTAATTTGCAGAAAAATGTTTGCTCTATCAAATGCATATTATTAAAAAATTCCAATGGTATATCTGACAAAACTTAGAACATTCGAAAATGCACCAAATCACCAACAAAACCTCACGAACAGGTTCTTTTTCGTGATTTGGTGCATTTTCGAATGTTCTAAGTTTTGTCAGATATACCATTGGAATTTTTTAATAATATGCATTTGATAGAGCAAACATTTTTCTACAAAATGAGACGTTCCGCAATTATGAGCGAACCTTGCTAACAGATGTATAGCACTTTTTCCGGACGCCCCAATATCAGTTAAAAGCTAGTGCATACCTAAGTACTGAAGAGCAAGAATACTAACATCCAAGATATTTTTTATAGCCTAAAAACAGGTAACTTTAAAATGGTTCAATAGGATGCGTTGACCGGAGATCGGAGATCGGAACGCAGATTTCTAGGATGCTGGAATTCGTTTTTCGAATGCGTGCGAGGAGGAGGGTTTCGAAGATTTGTTCCAGTTTTCCTCAGTTTGTAGAGCATCCTTTAAAGTTTTTTCGGGTTGCGGACATTGTCTCGTTGACGATAAAACGAGCTGGAGTTTTCCCCAGGTTCTTTTGTGCCGTTTTTAGAAAGTCTAATAGGCATAGCTGATTCTTCCATGATACGATAGAGCACATTGAATTCTGCATAAAAAGAAATTTTCATCGTTGTTAAATCGATTCTTGCGCAGAAATTTATTTTAACTTTTACATACCTAACGGGATTAGGGCTAAAAGTGTGTAGAGTACTTGCCTTTTGTCCACAGGAAGCATTTTGGAGCCAAAATCTGGCTACACAAGTTGTTTAGAAGGTATTTTTTACGCCAGATGGCTTGAAGACTTCGAAAATTTTATCTGGATGCGTATTGAAAACTAGCAATGTCTTATGCCATAGAAAATGACATTCTGAACAACTAATGAACCCAGACGTTTGCATCAAAATGCTTTCTTTTCGAGAAACTATAAGCAAGGAACATGGAATTTTAGCCTAAAATGAACTCCGACGAAGAAATTCAACCCTTAGCTTTGAAAACTATGGAGTTTTAAAGCTAAGAGTTGAATTTCTTCGTCAGACTTCATCGTGAAAACTTTTTCCTATATACCACTAGATGTCCTGCATCTGATATAACGTAAGAAACAAACCTTCCTTTTAAAATATTAAAGAGATTATTTAGATTTCAAAGTTGGGGCATAAAACCTTAAAATAACGTTCAATAATATTTTCTCCATTAAATTAAAATAATTATAACTTTTTAACGAAGAATATTACATACTCGAGTAATATTTCGCTGGACAGAAAAGACGAAGCTCTTTACAACTGAATCAAAGTGAATTGCTCAAAAAATTTTTATTGAGGCCAAAAGGTTAAGAGAATTTCGGTGTCTTTTGCCAAAAAAATGAATTTGAAAGGTACGAATTTTTCATATTTTTCGCCCCAACAAAAACTTTTGAAAAATTCTCTTCAATCAAATTTTAAAGAGCTTCGTCTTTTCTTTTCAACGAAATGTTGCTCGAGTGTCTACTATTCTTCATTAAAAGATTATGCCCATTTTAATTTAGTGAAACACCGAGGCGGAATGTCACTTGTGGTAGCAAACTTCGGTGGACACCAGAGCTCCGTATGGACTGGACTCAGATTTTTTGGATTTCATGGACTCGGACTGGACTGGACTAGATTTTTTAGTCCATGAACTGGACTGGACTCAAAAATTTGAGTCCATACGGAGCTCTGGTGGACAGTCTTAGTACAACTTTTCGCTTTCTGCAACGAAGGGAAAAGTTCATTCTCAACTGGTTTTTACGCGAGCTTACCAGTGTTTCAAAACTGAACAAAAATAGTAAATCAGACTCAGTCTGTGAAAGTATAGAGAAAGTCATTTCGGCAGCGTGAGGGACATTTTCTCCTAATCATCCCAATTTCCATCCCATGTCAGTATTTACTGTATTCATTGTTTTTTATTTCTTATACTTAAAAATACGCGTTTCTAGCAACAACTGTCGGCTGTCAATCTTCTTTTTTTTAATATTTAAGAAAACATTTTAGACACAAACACATGCACGCATTTTTGAGTTAATATTTCTGGTGTTTAACATGTATTTTGCCACAAAACAAAATCGTCTATTGAAAAACGTTTATTTTTCTCTTGAATAGTAAACTACATTGTTAAACGCCAGAAATATTAACTGAAACATGTGCACATGTTTTCGTATCTAAAACATTTTTTTGTTATTGCACAAATATTGCACTAAAGTGTCATACTTTTCGTTCGGATCCTTTATTTTTACTTTTATGCTTTCTTCTTCAGTTGATGCGAAAATAATTTAAGGGAGATGTTCTTAAAGATGTGCGATGAAAATGGCGTTTTTTTTCTTTTTCTTTTTAAACAGAACGGCAAATATAATTTTAATAAATATTTTGCGATTGGCATCGGAAAAAAAGCGCTATTTCAATCGTATTTTCTTTAAGAGCATCCTTAATCTTTTAATGTCAGAAATTTTTTTATTTTGTCAATAATTCAATATACTAAATGCGGGAGACACTGGCTCAGAGACACGTTTTCTCTGTTGCTACATGTCATCTTTTTCTATATTGTACTTTAATGAAAAGTTTATTTTACATATGTGATGTCATATTTTTTAATAAAATTACTTAAACAGCTTATATTTTTTTTGTCTTTTATGGAGTATTTTTCATTTTGATGTGAGATGGTAGAAAAACATGCTAACGATGGTACTATCTGCATTCTGTAGACAAAGACATTCGTTGGAGTCTTCTGGTATTTCACATTTTCGATCTTTTTAGAAATTTTTTCTTTTTATAGTATAAAATGGATAAAGCATCTTCTCCAACAATAACTAATGATCTCGAAAATGTTGATCAAAGCCCTGAATCAGAACAAATAGTCATTCCTACTATAAGACAAAATTTATTAGCCAGAAGAAATGCAATACGACAAAGACGGGAGGCTGTTAGTGGTGATTTATCGGAACAAAATCATGTAAGAGAGTTTTTCAATATGTTATTTAAGTTGTACTGTGAAACGTGCATGAGTTCAAGGCAAAAACTTAAAATACAGTAGAGTGGGTGAATATAATAAAAGCTTAGAAGCAGTTATTTTGAAGTAACACATTGCGTATTCTTTTTATTCAGACTACCAATTCTGGGACTTTCAAGTTGCAAAAGAAAGATCAACATATCGTTACAAATAGTGATGAAGAAAAATGCACCGAGACACAATTAATCCTTAAAGTATGAAAAATTCGATATTTTTTAGACGTGAAAAAAAATTAGTGTTTTGGGTAGATTGATTTTATTAAGACTTGAGCGTTTTTTTTTGAAAGAAACGTGTTTAGGTACATTTCGCGTTTGTAGTCATTAGCGTTTCCTAGAATAAATAGTGGTTGCTATGTGCGTTTGAACCCTTGCTTTCGACATTTTTTTAGGACAAGCGACCCAGGTCGACTCTCACGGCAAACTCAAGACATGAGTCACCGAAAAAGTCATGGCGTGAACGCGATCGCTATTGGACTCACGAAAAATGTCCTGATTTTCACGATCACTATAAACTCACGATGAAAAGGGCTCTTTCCAATCCACCCTCGAAAATCACGACGTGACTCCCGCTGTCGCTGCGTGAGTCCCATATTTTTATATATTTGGGTGTGAATTCCGCGATGTGACTCACGAAGTCCGGACGTGAGTCCCGTTTTTATCAAAACTTCAGCGCGACCAGCTGTTGACGAGACGTGACTACGCAGGGGTCACGATTTTTCTTCAGCAAGACCCCTATCGTAACTTTTACTTACTCGTGCTTGTTTTTTTCTCATCTTCTTGCAGTGCTTGTCCGATTTTGAGTTTTCCTCTCTGAACAGGACTTGTATATAGGGTTTTTATTTATTTTTCAGGTTTTCTGGATGAAAACAATTCTTTTAGGGATTGTCTTTAAAGGTTTTTCTTTTCTCAAACTCATATTTCAGTTGCTCTACTCCGGTTCGACGCAGAAACCGCATGTGAAGAATAGGCATGCACCAAACGGTTTGTTACCGAACGGTTCGCTGCCGATGAGCGAGTCCTAGCTTGGGATGGTTGCATGCCTGATCTGGACTAAAGGCAAATTGAATGAAATTGAAGCTTTTGAAGGAAGTAACCAGTGAGAAAATAGATTAACTAAAGCACAATGTGAGCGAATGTGTCTTCTACCAGATCGCTATCGAACGTGTTCGGACGAAGATTGTAAATACGATAGTTTATATTTTTCTCATCAGAGACATCGACGAGCGCTCTGCTGACAAACTATTAGGACAAAGTACCATAAATCTTATAAAGATACATTCAAATTAGAGCTGCAACTGTCGGTCTACTTTTTTCTGCACAGTGAGAAAAAGCATTTTTGCATGGAAACAAAGTAAATCAATCTGCTGTACAGAGGCCACGTTAGTAATTAATGCGAGAGTAAATCAGATATAATGGAAACTAAAGGTACTTTCAACTTTCTGGAACAAAGTAAACATAAATTTGCTGCTCTGATTCAAACTTTTCTTTACATGACTACCTACGGCTACGGCGTAATCAAGGCTGCTCCTCCGTTTGGTGTAATCTTCATCAGTTTTTCTGTTTTACAAAGATTTCTTTCATGTGTTTTTTCGTTCTCATGTTCTTAGCTTTGACAAACTATTTTTTTTAAATCTTTGGTAGCGATTCAGTAGAAGACACATTCGCTCACATTGTACTTTAGTCTATTTTCTCACTAGTTACTTCCTTCCTGGCTTCAATTTCATTCAATTTGCCTTTAGTCCAGATCAGGCATGCAACCATCCCAAGCTAAGGCTCGCTGATCGGCAGCAAACATGTCCAGTAGCGAACCGTTCGGTGACAAACCATTTGGTGCCAATCAGCGATTCCTAGTTTAGGATAATTGCATGCCTAGTGAAGAACACATTCATGCTAGGATTTTCATCTGGAGTCCCAAGAGAGGTGCAGTAGGTGAGCTTTTTCATGCCCCATTAAGGTGGTCCCGCATTATACTCACTAGTCAAAGAGAATGGAACTTTCTATAGCATAATACCTAAATTTTTTAAGAAAAGAATTAATATGATCCGTTATGATTAGTCATTTTATTTTTTCTTTAGTTTTATCCATGCTCGTAATATTTATTATTAATTATTATTCTAAAATAATATTTTATCATCTTCCTTTTAAATTTTATTTATACTCGTGATATTTGGTATATAAATGAGGATTGTCAGAGTTCTAGTAAATAAAATTCGAGATTTCCACCATAATTGAGCCATCTTTTGGATCCTAAACTCTCGCAAATGTTTTTAAGTGTTCACTCTCATCTACCCGATGCAAAGAAGTTGAATGTTGATAAGTTTTGATGGATTATAGATGAAACACCAGAGTTTAGAATCCTAACATCTGGTGTATATCACCGAATTCTGCTATACGTTATTAAATTCTGACAATATATATTCTGATATATTCCAGTAAAAAAAATTGAATGAAAAATGAAAAATGAGTGTATAGGATGTTAAATTGTGCTGAGTGGAAAATTCTTACCGGAATATATCTTCGTCAGAATTCATATACGAATTCAAAATGAGTACGCAGCAAAAGTTTTGAAGATCAAGTTTCTCCTTTAAATCCTTCCGGCGTATTTCTGTTGTGATGTTGAACTATCTTCTTTACTCTATTTCTAAAAAGTTAATCGTGAGCTGTGATAACTTTAGTGAAAGAAATTTTCATTTCGAACGAAGTTTTCTGTCCGTTATGATTCAAAATCTGGTATCAAAATAAAGGTGAGAGAGGCTGATGTCTTATGATTCTAACGTGAGCCTTACCAATAAGGTAACGTTTGTCGTATGTGAAGAAAACATTCGCGCTTGAACTTTCAGAGAATTCGTATTCGTAAATACTAGACGCTAATATCAGTTCGTTGCTAGAGCCAGTCTAGCATCCAGTGAATGAGGCGGAACGGCTTAGCCCCAATCCTCTCTGCGTCAAACAGGACCGAAATGATACTCGCTACATCCTGAAAGTCACCAACGACAAAGCGATTTTACACCGAGGATACTCACGATTGCGATGACATCAACCTGTGATGCATTTCTCACTTTGGTGCATTTTTATTTTCAGACCTTGAGAAGTTAAAATATTTAGCGAAGTTGTACATAGTAGAAGTCCGTTTTGGTACCCAGACTATTTAAACAAAAAGATTTCAACTTTGTGACAACAAAAGTGAAAAGGATTTATGTTTCCATACTCCTTCGTTCATTAACATTGCTGTGTACTTACTTTGTATATTATTTATTTTTCCATGCGGTTCTCTCTTGAAAAAGTGAAAAAAGCGGATATAAACTGCAAGAAAATCGAGTGTAAATATAGTCTGCACACTACGTTAAGAAAATATGAAGTGTCTTGTGTATAACGGACATTGACTTTTTTTGTATATCTTATTTAAATGAGAATAACAAAAACACATATCTTCGATCACACACGTGTCTATAGACACATAGTATATACTATTTATGTTATAAACAGAATTTGGACTATCTATTTGTATACGAAATATACACTAAATTCCCACTTTGAAATAAGAGAAAAAAATTGAAATTGCAATTCAAAAAAATTACTAGCGATATCCATCAATAAAATTCCGTGACGTGAGTCGCATCGCTCAGCTAAAAAAAAAACTCAGCTAGATTGTCCTGCAATAGCCGCAATTACTGTCGGCATGAGTCACATCGCGAAATAGCGATATGATGGTAATAATCGCGCTAAGAAAAAACTATACTGAATTCTTAAGAATCCAATCGATGCAGATTTAGAGTCCCGCTGCGAGATCGCGAGTGTACAGCGATCGCGGCGTGATTTCGTGAGTGTATATCGATCGTGACGTGACTATGAAATCGCGACTGGACTCCTACAAATTATTTTTTCTAAAAAACATGAGTTTACCAAGATCACGACATGATAACGTGACTTTATAGCGATCGCTAAGCGGCAGCCATGAGTTTATAGTGATCGCGATCGTGTCGTGACTTAGGCGTGACCGTTGACCCGGGGAGTACTACTGTGTTTTGTTTTAAATAGTCTTTGTTCACATAGATACATGTGTTCAAGCGCGTTTCAATACACGCTTGTCTGGAAATGTAGTAAAAAGCGCGTGCGTTTTCGAATACTCTGGTTGTCACTTCACTACACACCGAAGATAGATCTTTATTTAGTCATATAAGTTTTAAATTTTTTAGTAAACTTTTTTAAATTATATTATTTATTTCTGTTATTCAGAGGGGGAAACCTACGTTAAATGAAGAACGTCAAAGAGCAGTATCGTTGTCAAACGTCCAAGAGAAATTGTATCCAAATTATCAGTTATCTAATAGATCACTAGATGAATTGATGCCAGTTCATCAAAATGTTACTGTACTTGACGCAAAATTACAACAAGCTTTTCAAATGATACAATCCGTGAATAATAAAATAAAAGTTTCAAATGATAAAGCAGACGAGTTCCTGTTTGGAATAAATTTGAATCAACTAATACTCCAACAACAACTGGACAATATAAAGGAGAGTATTAGTCTAACACAAACTCCGTCGAGTGACGGTACACTCACATGGAAAATAGATGAAGTTTCTGGTAAAATAGTTAATGCACAATTAGAACATCAGTTGTCGATTTATTCGCCACCATTCTATTCATCTCTAAGTGGCTATAAAATGAGAGCTCGTCTGTTTCTACTTGGTGATGAAAATGCCCGTCGAACACACATGTCACTGTTCTTTGTCTTAATGAGAGGTGAATATGATGCCATTCAGAAATGGCCATTCGATCATAATATTACCTTCTGTCTATATGATTTATCCGGTCAACACCAGCACATTATTAATTCATTTCGACCGGATACTAAATCAGACAGTTTTCAATGTCCTCGTTTAGAGATGAATACTGCATCGGGTTTTTCAAAATTCGTTCCTCTAGAAATGATACAGCGAGATGATAGTAGATTTGTGAAGAATGATACAATGTTTATCAAAGTTAGTGTTGATTTTTGTGCGATGCATCCCAATCTTCTGCCACATATTCCGCAACCGATGAATAAAAAAGAAGTTGATCGGCAAGATCTGGCAGCTGCCATTCCCATTGATTCATACCCACCACCATGTAAAAGAGCCAGATATGTACAAGATACTGAACGTCATGTTTCGGAACCAGGAGAACGTATTGAACGTGCCATTGATCAGTCAATCGTATACTCAATACGTTTAGAATCGTCAGCAGAAAATGCCGAAGGCGATGTAGAAGAATCAACTTTTTAAAAAATTCAAAATCTCCACTGTCAAAATCTCCACTGTCAAAATCTCCACTGTCAAATTCTCCACTGCCAAAATCTTCACTGTCAAACTCCAATGAATTATTTGCAAACGTTGTTTCAACTCAAAAAAAAGTGAGTTATTAATTCTTTATCTGCTTTATTCTCCTAAGATTCTACTTTCCACTATAGATTCTTCAGAAAAATTTATTACGATATATTCGACGGACTCAACAAAACACAAGAACTCAGACAAAACATTAATACAATGGCTGTGTACTGAATATATAACCAAAAATTTGTCAATATGAGAAAATCAGCATTAATTTCCGTCAAGGAAAAATAGAATTCGTCGATTGTATGTTAGATAACTGCAGCAGATGGTACAGATGTTAGTCTGTCGGTTTCTTACATTGTCTCAGGCCTCTCCCTGTCACAAACACGAAATTATTCAAAAAAAGCGGATATTGAGTTCAGCGCATGATCAGATAGTGTAAGATGTCCTCTATTAGAGTACATCATAGCCAGATCTTCATTATAGGCTTTCAGTGGCTATTAGAAAACTTTTCTAAAAGCTCAGAAAAACTCAGTTTTTCAACAGCAACCTTTTTCACAGAGCAACTGCAAATTGGAAAATTTGTCACCCCCGTCAGCTTGTAGAGCGCACTTTTTTATAAAATGAGTTCTCTCCCAGCTCTGGGCGACCTTTCTGGATTGTTATGAGAGTTATACCAGAGCACTAAAGTAGGCGCACTATCACTGCCATTTTTCAAAGTGTCTCATCGTTTCGCTAGACTTCCAGAAAACTGTCAGGCAGTTTTTGATATTTTTCACTTGCGATAATTACTATAAGTCAACAGAATTTCGAAAATTCGACTATTATACGTTGTAACCGCATGCGGTAGCTTTATATAGAAACCAGCCGGAACTCTCCAGTAGGTAAATGGACGCAGAAATTGAGGAAGTACAAACAGCCTCATTTTGTCCCACGTTGCATCGAAATCTTGCGAACGAAGGAAGTTGGAGCCTTAAGGAGATTGTCACCTCCATTCCTAGTCAAAATACTGGACAATCGTAGCAGGATCCTAATTTAATGGATCCTGGCCTGGTGACCGGAAAGTTCTAGGATTTAATAGAATTAGTCTAGGATTTTATTAGGATTCTATTATTAATTTTTCTTACAATATAGTTATATTCAACGTCATAAGAAGAACGAGGCTTTTCGCCAGGCTAAACCAGCTCCTTCTTCCGCTAAAAAATTGAAATTTAAAAAACTACGCAATGAAGTAACAGCAGTTCTTCGAAAAGAAAGAAAAACAAAGCAGGAGGATATTTTTCGCAAATTCAAGGACCCTTCCATCTTTTGGCCAGAAATCAACAAAATGAGAAAGGAGTCATGTGACATCCCTGCTACAATCACTTTCGGAAATGCAATTGCGAGCGATGATACAGCGAAGGCAGAGGCATTCAGCAAACGTTTTTCAAAATCGTTCTCTACCTTAGAAGGACCTCCTCCTAAACCATCTCAAACGCTGCCAAAATTGCTCTCTTTCGAATTTTTAATTCCTGAGATTTGCAGTGCCACCGCGAGCGCGAATAATTCAAAATCACCTATCTTAGTGCTTCGAACACTGTGTTAGTCGTTTTTCTGCCATAACGAAAAAGTATGTATTGTTGTTGATACCATTGGATAGCCCTTGAAGCTGGTTACAAGATTCAGAAAGGTGGAGCCACTCATTAAAGATATGGAAAA
>CAJNOQ010004943.1:0-16361 GCA_905250885.1 Didymodactylos carnosus | reverse complement strand
TAAATTGTCTTCTCTCCTGTTGACTCTGTTGTTCAATCATATTTAATCAGAAAAAACGATTTGTTACATTGGAATTATGTATGATGTCATTTTTTTATTTATGTACTGAAAAATGTGTAAAGTTGATAATGAAAAACTTTGTACAGATAGAGAAATTTTTATTACTTTTATTCCTTCTATTCTTATAATTGAAACAATGAAAAACTAAATTAATTTTTACTAAAACCAATCAAAATTTCAATCATCTCACTTTGCATCTCTCACCTTTTGTATACAATTGTGAGAAAAGGTTAAATTAATATGTAATATGATGTAAGAAATTTTTATTGTCATCTTAACAAAAATTCGTGCTCTTTCTAATTTTTATTCTCAATATCAAAATTTAATAATTTTCTAACATAAATTATTGTAACACATTCATTTCCACTCTCTCTCTCTCTCTATATATATATTGATATAAAGATCACACGATAGAAAACAAATTTATGACAATTGACAATTGTTTGTCACTCAAAGAAGAACATTTTTATTAAAAGTAATACGATATATTAACAATAATAATTATGTTAGATAGAAACAGAAAGATTGACAGATACCTATTAGCACTTTGAGAGTTATTTATCAAATGATACTTGTCCTTGTATAATTTAATATGAATTTATTTAATAAACTAACTTGTATAATAATTTTCGACTGATTTTTATATAAATTAAACAATAGACAGACAATATGGACCTTAGAAATTGATCTTTTTACTATCGTTTTGTCTGTTTGTCTTTTGTTTAAAGTATTCCACTTGATACTATGACATCGACTTTTTTTTCTTTTTTATTCTACTACTAGTACTACTATTCAAACTCATGTACATATAGCAAACAAATTGTTCTTAATCAAACAAATGTTAAACACAAGTTCAAAGTCGCCATATGCTCCGCCTGTACATAGAAATTTTCGTCTCTCGTGTATGAGAGTGGCTATTAATAATCGTTTTATCCTTTCATTGACACTTATTTCTTCTTATTCATCTTCAAGTCAAGCATAGATAAATGATGATGATGATGATGTAATTTTATGTTCGCACTCGTCCTATACGTTTGTTCAATAAGTCAAAATATATGAAATATGCGTTATACTATTCAAAAACTTAAAAAGCCTTTAAAAATAAAGTGTATCATAACACATCTATAGTAGAGACAATAAAAGTAAAAGAAGACCCGACTATATTATTTTTTTCAATTAGTACACTTTATCTTTAAAAAAGCAAGATCAAAGATTTTTTTCCATTAATTCATTGTTAAACATAAAGATGTATATAACTGTATAGTTAAATTGAAATTTTATTTTTTATTTTTTTTGTTCGATTTTGAATACACCATAATCTGAGAGAAAGAGAACGTTTACATTAAATAATGCCGTTGTATATTGCTCGCTACTTTCATCAAGTCATCACTAATAGACTGTGATATATACTTAACATCTAATACAATAATCGTTTACCGTGTCGGCGGTAAAATTTTCAAATAGAGAGACAGACACAGAGAGAAAAAGAGAGAAATAGAGACATTACAAATCGGAGTTTGATCAAGGAATAAAAGTAGATTAATAAATACACACACATTTTTTTATATTAATCTCTTCTATATAAAAGATGCTAGAGTTTCAAGTTGAAAACAAATTAACTTTTTAAATAACAGATATTTTATAAATTAAATTGCAAACGAACGACACTTATATGCTCAATCAAACTTTCGATTTAAATGTAAATTAAACAATAATAAATATTGAAGTCGTAATTTTTTTTTATCTCATTCATGAACTATAAATTCATTTGTTTTATTTCAAAAATAGGTCATTGAAAAGTAGCATAGACTAAAGAAAAAATATCGAAATTACGATAGAATTCTGTGCAAAAAAATACAATTTTTCTACAAGGATAATTTATTACTGTCATTGGTAAAAAAAGTTCTTTCTCTCTAGAAGAAGAGGCAAAAAACGAGATGTTCTACAAAAGATTACTGAACAAGAAAGAAGCCGCCTTCGAGCTTCTCATAGGCCTTAAGAGTATATTTTGACAAAAATCAGTATTCATCGATTAACATAGATTGATTACAGTGAGAGTTACAAACAAGGCCTTTATTTCAATAGAGACTTGATAAGATATGTGCTTATTACGATTTTTTTATGTTTCTAGTAGCAATAACCATTTATTAGATTCGTTATCTAGACATTTGCATTGCACATTAGAGAGAACAATGATTCGAGCATGCTCAATCGACATATTTTATACAGTAAATTTTTACTATTGTCTATCATCACAATATTTGACAATACTCTCAATAAGAAGGATTTCATACAAAAACAGAAAAAAAAAAAATTTTTCTGCCAAGTGATTCTTAAAAAAAGAAGAAGAGAAAAAGTCTTTTATGACAATAAATACACACATACAAGAATGACTGATATTCAGTTCAATGATAGACTCTTGAAAAATAACTTAATGCTATCTTTCTAATCAGTACAGATGTATACAATTTCTATATAAATAAAGACAAAAAAAAAAAAAAAAGTTGCCACTTGAAAAATGGCTTAAAATAGTTTGAACACTTTACTTAGAGATTAATAAAAAGCGAAAAACGTTTTCGTTTTTTTTTTTTTCTTCTTCTTCTTCATATTAAAATCACGCAATTAGAAAACAAGGTCATATCAATATCTCTTAAGTAGATTTACGAGTGGCAGTTTTCAGAATGTCTATAATACGTTTGTTATTGTTAATCGATATGTCAAAAACATACAAAAACATAGTCGACTACTCAATTATCTTTTCACTCTAGACAATAAATAATAATCGACTCAAAAAATATAATGTATCATGCAATGTTTTCATAAATATTGTTTTTAATCACTTTGGATATGTCATATACTCATAGTATATGAATATAGTAAGTTCTATTTCATTTTTTTTTTTTTGAAAAATCGAAGAATCAACAAACAAGAATATATATTCCATAGATGGATAGATAAAATATGAGATGATAAACTTTCACATGAGAAAGAAAAAAAATGACATTTTTATCATCATAATAAGATAATAATACAAACTTTTAGAGTATGGAACAATATATTCAATATCATTATCAGAATTCGAGGTGTACATTAATCAAATTCTAAAGTCAAATCTGTTATGGTTTATGAAATACAAGTTAAATTGAAAATGACTTTGAATGAGTATAATATAATTCGAAATGTGACGATATTTAAAAACTGAATTAATATTCTTTTTTTATTTTATATTAAAAAATGTTAAAAACAAATTTTTTTTACACTCTCATTTTGTATACATGCATATATATATATATATAGATATATATATATATATTTACAAATTCACCGTAATTGGACAATAGCTCATTCTTAACTGATCAATTAATTGTATATAGCGTTTTGGCGGTGTGGTCCTTAACCAAGTGGTTAAAATTTGAGATAATTTTCTATCATTAATACTAAAGTCTAGCCAATCGGCACGTAATAATAGACCATGGAATGGACAACTTGTAGCAAATATATGAATATGTGTTTGCTTTTTTAATGAATTAATTAATTTTAATGTAAAATTATTTGTTATAGTGTTTGTTAAACGTGTACGATCATTGATCTCATCGTTATCGTTATCATCATTAATCAACTGTGATAAGGAAGTCAATTTTTTTGATGCTACTAGTTGAGTATCATCTGTAAGTGATTGAATAATAAATAATTGAATATTTTGTTCAAATGATTCTAAAGCAACATTACCTGAAGAAGAAGAAGAAAAAAAAATTCAAAAAAAAGTTAAAATTAGTAATAAAAATAAACTTTTTTATATGTGATTTTTATTTATGCATATAATTCACTTA
This sequence comes from Didymodactylos carnosus, assembly GCA_905250885.1. Classification (NCBI taxonomy): domain Eukaryota; kingdom Metazoa; phylum Rotifera; class Eurotatoria; order Philodinida; family Philodinidae; genus Didymodactylos; species Didymodactylos carnosus. The sequence continues at coordinate 12,471 of CAJNOQ010004943.1, read as the reverse complement.
CCTAAAAAACATTTCCATCTTTCCTGTTTATTTTCATATTTTTCATTACATTTAAATGGTAATTTTGCTTTCCAGTAATTCGTTCCAAGTTGTATGGTATCTGAACCATATGAATCATTATCTGGTTCTATGAACCAAGCTGAATCAATAATTGCTCGAATATCAATTTGATTTCGATTTAATATTGATGGTAAATCATTTAATAAATTTGGTAATGTAATAAGAACACCTAGACCACCAGCACTTGTACCCGAAAATAAAATTTGTTTAGCATGATGTAAACCTTTTGTTTCATATAAATCGGATAAAACAGATTTTAAAATATTATAACCAGAAAATTGTATTTGATTTTTATTATTAATACTTCTATTCATTGTACCTGTCCATAGATCACTTGAACAATATGGAATATAGACAACATTATAATTTAAAAATAATCCAGATTCATCTGATGATGATGATAATATACCACTACCATAACGATAATTTTTTAATTGTTTTGAACTTGTTAATAAAGGATTAATTAATTGACGTTTTTCACATGTTAATAAATCATGACAATACCAACCACCATCTAAATATAGAATAATATGAAATATTTCATATAAAATATTGTTAAATTAAAACCTACCTAAAAAAATTAACCATCGTCTCGATTGTATATGAATATTAAATGTATGTTGACCTTTTTTTGTTGATAAAAAATAACGATGTCTTAAATAATATGTTGCTTGACTTCCATCATTACATTGAGCATTTGGATAGTCATTTAATTGAATTTGTTTTAATTCAGTTGGAAAAAATGTTTTTGAATTATCATTTGTTTTATCAAGTATAATCATCGAAAATGTTGTTGTAGTTGTATTAAATAATGTTAATTCTTGTGATTCAATTAAATTTTTTCGAAATATAAGAGAAAATATAATAATAATTGGTAAACTAATACATAATAGAAATGCGAGACATATTTCAAGACGATAGGAATTCAATGTTGATGATGAATAAAAACGAGTTAAAAATGTTGATTTTAATTTATAGATTGAATTAGGAAATTGTGATGTATTCGTATTATTATTATTATTAATGGTCGTTGTTACTGTTGAACTTGTCGATGGTGTTAAAATTGTTGTTAATGATGGATATAATGTTACTTTTGTATTTGATATTGTTGGCATTTTTATTGTTAGAAAAAAAATATATTTAGATACGTTTTTTTTTCTAAAGGACTTATAACAAAATGAAACACAAAACTATTTCAAACGTGTTTCATGTAGTAAGTCCACTTATTGATTATTTTAATTAATTTTAATAATTTTATTCTTTAAATTATTGAATCCATTTTAATTTATAAAACTATTTCAAACTTACATACTCCAAAATTTGATATATTTGATTAATTATAATAAATTTATGAAAATATTATTTATAATAATGTCGTTTTTTTTTTTGTTCCTCTGATCAAGTTTTGTCATCATCATTTATTTTTCCATTACAATAATGATTATCAATGAACTAATTTTAACTTTACACCTAGTTTCTACATCTTTCTATTCTCATATTTTTTTGATATACATATCTTATCTTTGAGTATCTTATGTACGTAGAGCGAAAGCAAGAGAGAGAGAGAGAGAGAGAGAGAGAGAAGATATTGTTCGGTCTATGCTTCTCTCATTTCTATTTTTTCTCTTCTTTTCCTAGACTAGTACACAACATAACATTATCGACACAGAAAAAAAATTAGTTGAAAAAAAAACCCATTTTGTATATATATATATACATGTAGATATAAATAATATCCTTCATTCAAGAAAAAAAAAAAAGATGTTTTAACAAAAAAAAGAAACTTTTCTGGGGCTTCTTCATCGTCGCACGTTTGATACAATGTAATACATGGATGTATTCTAAGCAAACCTTGTATATACGTGAATAGAGGAAAAAAAACCTGTCGTTATTTATCCGCAGCGCTCTATTTTTTTCTTTACTGTGTTCATATTCACTCTCATTATCTCAAAAAAAACAAATTTTTAACTTTTAAAGATGAATAGACAGATTCTCCTTACTCAATAACTTTACTATTTATTACTATTACTACTACTACAACTACTTTAGAGTTCAAATTGATATAAAGATGTTTATAGTCAAATCAAATATATAAACAAAACAGTGTCAGAATGATTAAAAGGATTTACACTTATATCAATAACGGAAAAACATTTAATATATGACAACAAACTGAGCAGATTTAGATACATTATAAACAAAGAGTATACTGCTGAAAAAAAATGTTGACTTGATGTATTGTAAAAGATAAAACGTATCGTCAAATCTTTTTAACACAAAATATTCTATACAGTTAAAAAATGTGCACGTATCAGAACATGTGTACGCGCGTGATTTAACACACCATTTTCTTACTGTATGAGAAAAAGTGAATATTTGTGATATTATACATTCTAAAGGTATTGAATAGTCAAAACGATAGTCAAGATTTCAAAACAAAGTATAGAAAATCTGACATGTTCATATAAGACAAGAAGGTAATTTCTCAGTATCCAGCCGTTTTTTCTAATATGTTTTTCAACTGTTCACTTTTTCTCTCTTTTTCATTACTCTTACGTCAAATTAGGAATGCATGATGAGTTCTCTCAGCGAGAAGTTAACAAAAAAATCTGTTGTAACTCATTTCTAATCTAAAAGAGATGTGTCATCATCACATGTCGTCAAGTTCGAATAATTATTTATTGAGTTTCAACACCTCATTTGCACGTTAAGCGAGTGAATAAATTCAAAAACTCAACTAGTATAATTAAGTACACACTATGTGTGTGAAGCAATTGAACATGTGTTATCATTTTAGAAATAATTAATTTTTTGACTTACATTCGGCAAAGTTACTTCAATGAAAAAAAGAGAACAGTTTATGGAATATTTTTCACACACGATATTCACACAATATCTTTTGACACCAATTACATAAACTATTAACTCTTATTTATTGAAATAAATAAATAAATAAATAACGATTAATGTTTTTATTTAACAAAATTGAGAAGAAAGGATAAAAAAGTCTTTGTCTTTTCTTTAAAAAGTTCTAGAATCGAAATAGAGTTCTTGTGAATAGCTCATACATTTATATACAAAAAACAAATTTTATCCATTTTATAAAAATTTAATGTTGTTTTAAATGGCTGACTGTCAGTTACTTGCAAGTAGACTACATAAACTAAAACTTGCCAAAAGTTATCTTCAGAAAATTGTACGATCATATGTCTACAATGTTCTATTTTAAAAACAAATCAAGACTTTTTTGATAGTTTTGACTTGAGATCTGTCTTCTACTTCACAACAATACAAAGAAAGAAGAGATTATTGTATTTAAACACAAGTTGATAACGCTGTCATTTAGAGTAGTTTATTATACAACAATAATATGTACAATGTAGACTATCTAAGTTTTTTTTTGTAAAATACTTCACGTCTCTCAACTCTTCAATGTTTAACACAATCATTTATTCAGAAAAAAATTAAAACTTGAGTAGAAAAATTCACTTCATACCTTCAACCAAAGGACTAGACGATCCTCTGTTCAATATATAAATTACAGAGACAGATGTAACAGTTATTTCCACTCAAAGATGTCACGTGCGGAAATGAATGTCAGTGATAAGGATCGACAGACAATCTCTTGAAAAAAGGTCAAGATTGCCAAAGAAAAACGACGGCTTTTTAGTTTTGTCGAATGAGATAACATTTGGATTTCACACAAAAGTATCACATCATTGCCAACTTTACATCTTAACTGTAGTCTCTACAATCATAAAGTAATAGAATCATGCATTAAATACATTAATCGCTACAGGTGCTGACGAATTATCTCTCTAACTGTCTACTATGTATGCGTTAACACTCGCCCACAAACAGCCGGTTTATTTCTAGACAGAATAGTTGTCTCGAGTTTTGATACTTTGTTTTGTTTATGTAATTTGAATGTCACCATTTCGTTTATCAGTCAAAACAAATTATTTGTAGTTATTTCTTCAATATTTATACTTCAAGCTAAAATCTAACACTTACGGTTTTCTCGTGATTTTTATCACTATTTCTAAGAAATTTTTTTATGCTAAGATTTTTCATTCATGTAAGTAGTACAGACATTTTCTTACCACAAATGAAACGTATTACAAGACAGATATAATAAATGATCAGGTGAAAAGTACTGTTAACAGTTCGGGAGATAATACATACAACAGACAACAATTGAAAACATATAAAATAGTCTGATCTTTTGTTCTTTTAGTAATAATACTACAGAAAAAACAAAATTGGCTACAAAAGAAAGAGAAGAACCAAAATAAACCTGTTAGATAAATAATGGGCAAGTCAGTAAATGACATTAGTAAATTGATACAAAATTAGATAAAAATAATACATATAAATCCATAATCAACAAACAAGGACCAATTTATTTCTTCTAAATTAACCACTTAATATCTTGTATTTACAACAAGATCGTATGTTAATATTGTTACGAAATTATTGTTATTTTCAAGAGAGAGAAAGTACCTAGTGTTTTTGCCGATTCGATTGTATAATTTGAGGCATGGATGTAGCAGCTACTCTTAGTTCTTATACTATATCTACTAAAATAATTCGATTAACTATAACTCAAAACATTTTATGTTTATATAAGTGTCGACAAACTCCAAATCATAAGGATGGAAAACTACAAAAATGGCTAATAGAATAATTACGTTTAACATCAAGTAGGAAGAAGCATGTAGAATTAATGCTGTTTTTTTCCTCTTTGTAAACCCTCTCATCTATCGTCTTTACTCAAACCAGCTGTCATCGACACAGTTTGTGTAGTGACATCTATAATCTCTTATTCTAGAAGGTAAAAATTATCGCATAAATAAACATCAAACTATGTTTTCTTAAGAATAATAAACAAAACAAGATGTTTTATATTTAATTTTATATATCTCGCTTTATTGTATATATGTGTTACTACAGAAAAATATGTTTGAAAAATAAATAGTAAGAAAAAATGTAACTGTATGATAGAAAAAAAACAAAATATTGATAGAAAGAGATCACCGAAGAAGCAATGCATAAAATCACATTAGATAGGTGGTAAAACAAAATTCAGGACCTAAGTATTCCGAAGTAAACGTGTTTTAATTTTGGAATAGATTATTCTGTTTGAAACAAAGACAAGCTATAAGTTTTTGTATAAAAGATAAAAGTGGAAATGTTGTGCACGATCTTTACTTGTTACTAATAAACTGATTAAAAAAAATGGCAATGAGAAAAACTTTATTAGGCACATTAAAAACAGTAACTGAATGTTAATAAAATTTATTCGATCTACAGAAAGATAACCACAAATGTGATCTAAATTTAGCGTAGCAAAAAAATAGAAAAATTGCGCTTTTCAAGCGCCATAAAAAAAACTTTTAACACTTACCCCAATTGAGTGGGTATCATACTTTCCTTTATTGTACTAATTCTTCCGTAGAATAAATAAAGGAAAATAATTTTATTCTGAAATTAGCCTGAACATATGAAAAAAAGATTAAAATAAGCAAATGTAATTGATACACCTATCTTACTTACTTACATATAATCAACATGTAATTCTTTGCTAACATGATACCATATTAGATGATGTTTTATATTAAGTTATAATAAAACATTTTATTCTACCTTCATCACATCAATAAATAAACTTTAAACATTTTAAACAAGTTCACCACCACCATCACGTAATCTGTAGTAAAAGTACCAAACGATACGATAAAAAAAGCAATAGAAGAAAGAACCATTAAAGTTCATGATGAGCATTATTATTTCAGTAAAAAATGACGAGGAACAGAAGCATGGAAACGTGTCACTGATCTCTTATCAAACGTTTCTCTAAATTCGAAAGACTAGCTGATTAACAACACGAAATTTGGCTCAAAGTTTTTATTTGATTGCTGAACAGAGACCCTAATTGATTCAAAGAAAATTTTTTTATTTGTTTCCTCTGTGATTAACAAAACTATACAGTTATGAAAATAACGAATCAATGGAAAAACGGTCATCGTATAAGGGAATTGACGAAGCGCAGAAAATGTTACTCCCCTTGATGAAATTAAAAACCATGTGCTAACTGAAGGGAATCACATGCGAGATGATGCTAGTCATTTCTTTGGAATGGTACATAAAAAAACACACATCCGGACAAGTATGCATACACTGAAAAACAAATTTAGATATACACATACTCGTTTCAATATTAAATTATTTATATTACTTAGTTACTGGTTCTTTGATGTTTTTGATATTCTAAAACTACCCATTCATCTTCTAGTTGACCTGAACTATTTATTTATTCTGTAATCCAGAGCAGAGTTTTCGTCAAAATTTGATTCGACAACGGTATATTAGCGATGTATTATAACGACCGGACCCATCAGATACAATCGTGCAATAAACTAGCAGTTCAGTATAATCGTTAAAAATTAATCCTGATTGATCAAGTAAAATTTATTTTTATTGGATTTTAGCTTCCAGTAAATTATCCTGTCAATTTCCGATCTACTAAGTGCATAGTTCTTGAGCAGTCTCGTAGTAATAGACCTAGCGTGATGCACACACCACTCCTGCTTTTTGATTTAGCATCATTCTCCCAATCAAAAAGCTTGCGCAATTTTTTAAGGGCAAAGTCTCTCGAGAAGATTATAACAGCAAACAACAAATAGAAAACACATTCTTCCAGAAATTCTTATCGTACTGCCAAAAAACTTACATCACACCTGCATTGTTTCTTGGCACAGCACTATTCTTGAAAATTGAATTTTTATTATAAAATTGTAATCAATTTTAGAAATGCGGAGAGATATTAAAATTCTTTTGATCTCGGTATTTTGATATAGTCGCTGCTAGTTGCATTGATAAGATCTGACCTTTTTCAGAAAGATTTCGTATTCAATTTTCTACAAAAATATCTGCACGGTGAGTATTCTCTAAGACTTGCATCCACAAAATTTTAGACCGCTAGCTACCATGGTGCATGAGTTACAGAAGTGTTCTTACTTTTGTGAATAATTGTATATCATTAGTGTTGAACCAAACAGTGACTGTTTTACTCATTCTGATAGACACAAATTTCTTCGACGATACAGTTTTGTTGCTTCATTCGATAAAATTATACCATCGATATCACCTGATTTTCAAAGAACTACATTTAATTTTGATCAATACATAATGAATAATTTGATCGTGATGCATCGATTACATTTGATATCTCTTCTTAGAATAAATTATCCTAATTAAGTTAATCGGCGTTATGATAAGTTTTTTGTATCAAGTGCACTTAAATTCAGTTTCCATTTCGATTCAGTTTGCAGATACGATGAATTGGCTAGTGGGAATGCATTTACTGTGGCCAAAAGCATCTATATTTCTAGAAATACAATGATACAAAATATCTTTGAGAAATATTAATGATATGAACAAATCAGGCACAAGACAGAAAGCCAAAAGCGCAGAGAACCTCAAAAACTCATTAATGTAATATTCTCACATCGTGATTGCGACCAGTGTTTTTAATGATTAGTGGGACAAGCGAGAGCAAAATGAGTTTTCACTTTGAATAATGAATTGCCATTCTGTTTTCCATACTGAAAAAAGTATAGTCCACTGTATTTTTCACTTTGCTTTTGAAAATTTCCACTTTATCTTTTTTTCATATTTTCTGCCTTACAAAATTAACCCATCAATCTGTTTGTTGAACACTTGTGAGCGAAAGAGCCAATATAATTTTAATCCTCTAATTTTCATCACAATACGATATGGCTAGTACCTGAAGATTAACATCAACAGAATATTAGTCAAAAAGGATTTGTGACTTCTACCTAAACGTATAAAAGTTTTGCAACGTTTATTTTTCTTCAGAAGTATTTATCTTCCAGCTATTGTTTTAGTTACATTTTGTCTTAGATGAGTCATCTAAGATGTTTGTTGTTAAATTTGTAATTGATCAGGGTAGAGAAGTTAATTTCGGTCCATTTAACTGAAAGTGATAAAACGAAACCCTGTGACGATAAAAAATATCTCTTTTAGCCGCTATTAGACAAAAATTTCAACAGTTCCCATTTTTTCCACTTTGCATTTCATATCAAAGTGAAAACTCCCATTTTGACGCTAACAGCAAAATGAAAAGCTCCACTCTAAAAAAACTTTCCTATTAAAAACGCTGATTGCGACTAGTTTCTTTTAATATAGTTCAATTTACCGTCGGTTTATGTAAATGGAATCGGTTCTAACTTTCAACAAAAACCTGAAAAAAAAACCGTATTATATTATTAGTGATATGAAGAATCTTTTTTTGAATTTTTTAACTGAAAAGAAAAAGCTTTAAATGGGTAACTTGGTTAGCGAATAACGTTACTTGTCGCTAACTCTCGAATTTTACTTCACAAAGAGTTTTGTGGAAAAAAATAAAAGAATAGAATTTAATAATCTACTTAACTTTGGTATTATGAACCTAAAGTATCACTCGTCGCGAAATGTTCTCATTTGCTCTTGCTTTGGAGTAATCAGATAGCTGTCAGCTGATTTAACACAATTTTGATTTCCATGACGCCGATCGGTGGGGTGAGAGACAAAATGAACCACAAAAAGTTGTTGTTGTTTATCGTTTTGTAACTAAAAAAAGTTTTTGGTTGTGAAGATATGGTTCTACTATTTCCTCGACGACGAAATGTATCCATAATTCGATGACACTTAACCGCTTCGTTCGTAGCTATTTATTTGTGATATCGATACCAGACAAACTGATCTAGGTTTGTTAACAAAGTTATATTTACAGCAGAAAGAACGTTTTATATTATTTTTACTATTGTTCATGATAAACAGAGATTTTTAAATATTTACAGTCTTCCATGTTCTTCGCAAAAACAGCATAGAATAACCGAACTCTGAGATAAATATGCACGAATATTTATAGCGTTCTAAAAAGAATTTAGCTAGATTAGAATTAATAAAACTCCAAAGTTTGATGCAGCTATCTGACTACCCTAGTGAATGTACCTGGCACGAGTAGTTCGCTTGAATAATTAGGTCGGTAGTTACTTATTTTGCACAAGTAAATCTATTTGTAAGTCCTTGTTAAGTAAAATTGCAAGCACTTACCTTGTTTTCTAATTAATATTAGCCATGTATTTGTATATTATCGCTTAATATTTGCCTTGTGCATGTACTTACTTTACTCCTTGTGGAAAGATCACTAAGTTAGAGAACAGGGGGCCGTATCACAAAAAAACTTAAGTCTAGACTTTGACTTAAGTTTTTTCGTGATACGACCCCAGAATATTATATATTCCGATGTTCGAGCATAGAAAACGTGAGTCCATAGAGTAAATACGCTTTTACAAGAACCTTCACTCGTCAAATACTTTCGTACAGCACTTCGTCGGAATTGCAACCTTGAAGAAGCATTTGCCAAAGTTCAAGATAATTAAGTAATTTTAAAAATACTTGTGATTCTTTCCAAGTACTTACCAAGCAATCAAGTACTTGGATCACTAGGGTACCTTATAATATTCTCTAAATCGTAGCAGTCAATTATCTCTTTTTTTTTTATTTCTAGTCTGTGAAGTAGAAATGGCATCATCCAACAATGTGGCGATGCATACAGCAAGTGTTGAGGTAAGAAATATTTTTCTCTCGTTTAAACTTTCTGTTATATTTTTACTGTTTGGTTTTAGTCACTTGCTGAAGTTTTCCGATGTTTTATTTGTATGGAAAAACTTCGTGATGCGCGTTTATGTCCTCATTGTTCAAAATTGTGTTGTTTTCCTTGTATAAGAGTAAATAAAATAAAGTAAACCTTTAAAAAATAAAAGCGTCTCATTTTTTTTGTTATATTTAGCGCTGGTTAACAGATCAACGTCAACAATGTCCCCATTGTCGGTAAGTAAACAACATGAAAAAATTGAAGGAAAGGATAACAATGGATAAATAAAATCGAATTTTAGAGCAAGTCTTCGTTTACATGATTTAGTTAACTGTCGTTGGGCTGAAGAAGTGACGATACAATTAGATAGTTTACAAGTAAATGAAATAAGTAAACAAAAACGAGAAGAAAAGGATAAGTAAGTATTTAGAGCTCATGGCTAAATGCTGTTTATTCAACTCTTTTCTCTACACATAGATGTGATTTACATCGAGAAAAATTGAGTGTTTACTGTTCAACATGTTCAAAATGTATATGTCATCAATGTGCACTGTTTAATGGAACTGTGGTTAGTTAAATACAAATTAGCGTCTATAAATGGCACTCGCTTTATTGTTTGTATGTTTTAGCATTCTGGTCATACATTTTTACAACTTGATGATGTCTTTCAAGCTAACATCGCTACTGTTAATGATCAAATAAATCAACTGAAACGGCGGCATGTTGAACTAATATGTCTTATACAAGATGTTGTACGTTGTTGCTTTCATTTATAAAAAAATAGAATCGTTCTTTTATGTCTTATTATTGATTATTTAGGAGCGTAATGTTGAAAGTGTTAAAACAGCAAAAGATGATCGTATTCGAGAAACACGTAATGTTGTACATGTAATGGTGGCTCGATTAGAAGAACAATTAAAATCAAAACTCGATCTACTGAATGGTCTCTAGTCAACTGTTTATTTTTTCTTAGAAGTTTTTGTTATTTTTCTGTTTTAGGTCAACGTTTACAATTTTCTCGTGAAACAGAATTGATCGAGCATATGTTACAAGATATCGAACATAAAATCAAGACAAGTGGAAAAGCAGAACTTATATCAAAACAACAAGATCTTTTACAAGCGATACAACTCATTCATCGAAAACCAATGACAAGTTTTGTAACAACTCCTATACCAAATGATTTTATTAGGTAAGACAAATTATTGTGAATTTTTCTATTGGAAAAAAAGAATTATCTGTTTCATTTGCTGTTTTAGTGAAATTGTTCCCCAATACGATTCAAGTACATATGTGATAAATAATTTTACAATTTTACAACACAATATTGATCCAGTTTATAGTCAACCATTACATCTAAATGGGTTAACATGGCGTTTAAAAGTTTATCCGGTATATTTGGTGTTAGTTGCGATTCTATTTTACTGACTAATTGATATGTTTTCTTTTAGGATGGAAATGGAACAGTTCGTGGAACATATTTATCAGTATTTCTTGAATTGACAACCGGTTAGTACATATGACTATGGAACGATGATAAGCACAACATTTAAGCACTCATATAAATGTTGTACAAGTGTTAGTAGTAAAAACTTCTTTAACACTTCTTTAGACATATCAAAGTCTAATAGTAGTTTTATTTTTAATTTATTATTTTTAATGAACTATTTGTATTTTAAGGTTTAAGTGAACCATCAAAATATGAATATGTAAGAATTGTCATTGGTAGTTTAAGATCAAGGTTAATTCATTGAAGTTTTTTTTCTTTTCTCTCCAAAGCGCGTTGAAATGATTCATCAAATAAGTAAAGATCCAACAAAAAATATAATTCGTGAATTTGCATCTGATTTTGAAGTTGGTGAATGTTGGGGTTATAACCGTTTTTTTCGTCTTGAACAATTGGCATCCGAAGGTTTTCTTGATACCGAAAACGATACACTTATTCTTCGTTTTCAAGTTCGTCCACCAACATATTATCAAAAATGTCGTGATCAACAATGGTATACAAACCATTTAGAAAATGAAAATCATCATTTACAAAATGAAATCAAAATTCTAAGAGATGTAAATTGTTTTAAATCTTCTTTTGTGAAGACAAAAGAACAAGCTCAATAGATTTTTTCTCTTTTCATGTTAAGAAATTAGACCTTGTTTCAAATCGTCGACGTAATCCAGACTCACCAGACAACCATCTACATCCTGTATCTGATGGATCAAAACACACTGGCGATTCAACAGTACCAGCGATTAATAATAATTGTGGTGATGACACAAGAAGAAAACCTCAAATAGCTCCATTAGAAATCGAACATGTGAATAGATCGGGACGAATGAATGATGCTGATGGAGAGCAAGATGAAACATCCACAGAGGTTTGATTTCGTTTGATTGTCTATTTTCCATCTTACACAATTAATTTACTTTATAGTCTGATTCATCATGTCCAATTGAAAGTGAATCATTAAGTTCTGATGATGACGATGAAAATGATGTTGATATAGAAAATGCGTATGTAGAAATTTCTTATTTTTAACGAATGAAAAATAAACTCTGCACGGTACAAGAAAATTTCTTCAAATCTATGAATCAATAAGATGTTAAGTTTCTAATCTGAATACAAGACGTATATGTGGAAAATTGATGATTAATTAATCTGTCTATCTGTTCTAGTTCTGGTGAAAATGATATCGATGAAAATGGTTATGACCCCAACATTCACCAACTTCAAAATCAGATGCAAATTCACG
>CAJNOQ010004942.1:0-16368 GCA_905250885.1 Didymodactylos carnosus | reverse complement strand
CAGGATAAAGAATAGCTTAAATACTCCACATTCTGAAATCTTGAAGTCGTTCTGATGTTTACTGAGTGATTAGCGAATTTTTTAATATTAGGTGAAAACAGCCTGAAAACACAAATTTTCGTAAAACCCGCTTTTCTGTAGAATTTTAAAACTTTTCTAAAAACAAATATTGCCACGAGACGCAGCGTGGTCGATTACGCATAGTTCATGCGTCTTGAAGGCTACCAGTCGTCACGGGGTGCCAGTCGTGGGATTCGTAGGAAATCCGATACAACGCCCGAAGCGTGGAAAATCAAGGTCTCACTTGACTCTCAATTTGAAAAGGACACCCTGGGCTATCAGTCTGTGAAAACAAATCAATATAATCCTATTGCAAAATTTTTACACGCGAGCTAATTTTCCAAAAATCCCCTGGAAAACCTGTTCCAGAAAGCTCTTCTGGGAAAATTTTTGGTTATGAAAACATGTCCCCAAGTCTCCTCTTTTGAATGGTGAAAATTGAAGCTCTTTGGCTTTTTCCTATCGAAAGTTATTCAAAAAAAAAACAGTCATATACCATTCTTTTTTTGGATGGACAATAAATGAAAAGTTTACGAACAAAAAAATTGATTATATTAGTGATAACGACTTCTTACTTACTTTTTTCAGGAAGAATCTGTTTGAATTTTTATTTCTGAAAGTCAATACCTTTCATAGTTCTATATTTGAATCTATCGGCACAACAATCGGCAAAAATCCATATCTCTTTATTATTTGTTCATTTATTCTCACTGGACTATGTAGTTGTGGTTTTATTCGTTCAAAAATGATTACTGATACAAACAAATTGTTTATACCGATTGACAGTCAAGCGATACGTGATCATTTAAAAATAAAAGATTTGTTACCAATTAATTATCTTGACTCTTATTATTCTCATCAAGACATTGATTTTGGTATATTTGGTGATGTCTTGTTTCGTGTCTATGATCAAAGTATGATTGCGCGTCAAGTTGTTCAAGAAGAAATTTATCGCATACATGAATTAGTACAAAATGTGAATATTACCTATAATAATCTTACATTAAATTATAGTCATATTTGTGCAAAACGAAGTCAAACATGTGTCGTTGATGGTGATATCTATTTGCAGAAAACATTTTGGCAACGTATCAGCGATAAATCGATTTACTCGTACATTAACAATGGTCTCTATATTGATGATGATGGTGTACCTCATATGTTATCCGTTATATTCGGTCATAATCTGATAATTTCAAATGAAACAGATACTATGTATTCAAATGTTTTAAGATTCCGTTTCAATATTAGACAGGGAACGGACGACGAGATATTAATTGGACGTTTATGGGAACAAGCATTTCTAGAATTTTTCCATCATTTCAAATCGACAATTGTTCAATGTATATATTCTGTATCAACATCGATTGATCAAGAACTCAATAGTAATATAATATTGGATACAAAACTGGTGACAGGAACATTTGTATTGATGATTATTTTTGCAACAATTTTATTATCATGGCGTGGTCCATTGTCAACATCTCCGGCGTTCCTAGGAGGAGTGGGTGTATTAGCAACTTGCCTTGGGTTAATATCAGGTTTTGGTTTCTGTTCTCTAATTGGTATACCAATGTGTAATCTTGTGTTTATCACGCCATTTTTGACAATTGGTTAGATATGGTTTATATTTTTTAACATACTCTTAGCATTTTAAAGTACTATTTACATAACGGAAGAATTGTATAATCAAACTACTGTCAGGGATATTTTGTCTTTCAATATATTCTAATCTGAAAAAATCATTTTATTTATTTAGGTGTTGGCATTGATGATATGTTTATAATTTATTCAGCGTTTTGTCAATCAAATTGTCGTGAAACGACACCAAAACGTTTAGCTAGAACATTTCGGGCATGTGGAGCGAGTATCACAATCACATCTCTAACAGATATTCTCGCATTTTTAATCGGTACTGCGACAAATTTTCTTGGAATAAGAATATTTTGCATATATACAAGTAATTTATCATATCATATCATGACAAGTATTTCAGATATAATATTTTTCTAGGTTTTTCAATCGCCTTCTGTTATTTGTATCAAATAATGTTATTTGGTAGTGGTGTTGCATTATATAATAGATGTATCAATGCCAATTGTAATACACTGCTATTTTGTTTGAAAAATTCTCCTCATTCACTTGAAGAAAAACAACCACCACATAACAAACACCGTCGTTCAATAAAACCTCGAAATTGTCTGCCAATAAAGGACATGTTAATGCGTATAGTAAAATCTTTCTTTTCACCTGTTGGACGTACTATTGTACTAGTGGTGTATATTGTTTATATCGTTGCTACATTCTATGGAGCATCTCAAATGAAAAATGGTATGAAATTAGGTCAATTATTAGCGGATAAATCTTATGCAAAAACCTATCTTGATACTATTGATAAAGAATTTCGTCTCTATCCATTAGTTCAATTTATTATTTATAAACCAATTCCTTATTGGAGAAATGATTATATAAAACGTATTGAAATGTTAATTGATCAAGCAAAAAAATTAAATGGTATGGATAAACAATTAGAAATATCATGGTTAAAATTAATGAATATAAACTCAAATGATATTCATAAAAATCAGACATCATATATTGAGACAGTACGTGGTTTT
Organism: Didymodactylos carnosus; assembly: GCA_905250885.1. Classification (NCBI taxonomy): domain Eukaryota; kingdom Metazoa; phylum Rotifera; class Eurotatoria; order Philodinida; family Philodinidae; genus Didymodactylos; species Didymodactylos carnosus. The sequence goes on along the minus strand of CAJNOQ010004942.1, from coordinate 13,690 downwards.
ACAAATTTATTACCAATATTTCAAAATGATATTGTCATGAATCATACACACATTGTGGCTAGTCGATTTTATTTACAATTTGGACGTGTTTGTTATAATTCATCGGATGGACAATTAGTAAATGAATTACGATCACTAGTAAAACAATCACAATTACCTATTATTGTTTATTCAAATTTATTCAAATTTTATGAACAAATGTATGAGGTATTTCCAAATATTGTTCAGTCATTTATTATTGCTGTTGAAGCGATGTATATCGTTACACTCTTATTCATTCCTGATTTGCAATCTGTTATATGTATTATATCAACAATGATAATGATGTTAACAGGATTAATTGCTATATTACACTACTGGAATATGACAATATCGTCAGTAACAATGGTAGAATTAATTATGTCAATTGGATTTTGTGCCGATTTTTGTGTTCATATTGTTTATGCATTTCTTACATCAAAAGGTACACGAAATCAACGAGCAATTGCAGCCATATCTCATATGGGTGTTCCCATATTTTGTGCATCTTCATCGACAATTGTTGGTGTTTTCTTTTTGGCATTTGCTCAGTCATATTTATTTCGAACATTTTTTAAAACTATTTTTGTTATTATGTGTTTGGGTACTGTGCATGCACTATGCTTTTTGCCTGTATTTCTCTCATTTTGTGGACCACAATGGCAATATCATGAATTAGAAACGGATGATGAACATGATTATCGCATAAAAACAGTATCAACATCGAACACCGATAAACTACCTAATGATCATTTACTCACAACTAAACAACAGCCTAGTTTAGAAGGAGACGATGAACTTGAACAAGAAGAAAAGACTTGATATAGATTATCTCATTGCATTTTGGTAGTTTGACATACAAATAACGTAGGTTCACTAGAAACTAATTTTTTTAATAAAATTCCCCAGTATTCAAAGCTAATGAGTTTGGTGCATATGAATAGAACCAGCTAGAAAGTTCATCATTCATTACGAATTCGATCTTTTGAAAACATTATGTATAGGACTTATTGAGAACTAAGAAAACGAACACTCTAATGCATTATCAATTTAAATCATCATCTATAATGAAGCATTGTTCTGGGATAATTGAATTATGGTATGCCAAGTCTATTCTACGCAAACTATTATCTGGTAAATAAAAACATGAACAATTCAATTCCAGAGCGATTTAAGAGAAATTGAAAAAACAATCTCCAAATGTCTTAGTGGATTCTGTAAACTTAATTTACATCTTGTACGCTAAAAGAATCTCTTAGGGTAACATCAAACGAACAAGTAGCGTTCATTTTGTTTTGATGAAAATACTGTTGTTTACAGACAAAAAACGATGTCATCGAACAATGTTTATGTTATCTTGTAGTATATTACAAATGGTAATTATTCGTCCGACGAAAAAACAGCCTAAACGAATTTGAGCGATCTGTGGCTGACGAAGACAAATTGTGTAAAAATCATAGAGGATTAATTTAAATAATGGCATATTATGAATATGATGCTGTTGCCACAGAAGGTGAATTAGATACTCTATGTCATATTGGATTTAATACATCGAGAATGATAAACGTTAAGAATTACATGAATCAATGAATTTTGGAAAATATTACATTAATTTGAAGAAATATCATAAATTATCATCAAATTACGTGCTATTCAGCAGATGATTTATAAAGGATGAGCCAGTTTGTATTCTATTTTTTAGGCATTGAAATAATGTTTGAAGTTTCCGTTGAGGACGGGTAAGAACCGTAACTATAACGATTAGTCGAAACTAAAGAGACATTTTAGCTTTTCCGTACTCATTTTTTGAAGTAATATGGAAACTGAGGGAAGAGAGCAGACAAAGAAATGTTCAGCAGCTCTATTAGACCGCTAGTATAATATGAAAATTAGAAAAGTTTTAGTACATAGAAAAAGTTAGATGTGTAAAACGTCGTCAAATTTGAAAAAAAAGCAGTAAAAATCTAATCAAAGAATATAAGGCAAGCAAACAGCATACTGGATTTTTTAAAGCAGAAAATTCTCTATTTTTGGATATGGTATGGAATGCTGGAGACATCCTATAGGCCGAAAACAGAGAAAAAAATGCTTCTTCATTTTGAAAAACAACCAGTTTCATCCGTCCCAGTTATGCTTCTTACACGTGTGCATTATTTCTGCAAATAATGACATGTAAATATTGGATACCGAGGACTTTATAGATCAAAACATTCTCTATCTTTTGAGTGTGAAGCAGAATCTTCAAACATCATCTGAGTGCCTCAAAAAGAAAAGACTGGCTCGTTTTTTTGATTAGCGGTTTATTATACATCGAAAGTTATGAATTATTAAATTCTATCGATTGAACGATTAAAAAACTGAAACTTTTTGCGTATGGATTCGATGGTACATTTCAAAACAAACGTTCGTAGGAGTGAGTTAAATTTACATCTATTAAGAAAAATCAGTCATTGAATCTAAAAGGTTTCACAGTTGATGCTTTTATTTTGTTCGCACGCTAAGAGAGTTCAGTTATTATCGATATTTTGACGCTGATTATAATGAGTATCATTATTGTAACAACTATATTAATAATTTTTATAAAACAAAAACAAAACAGAACACAATTATTACTAAAAAAAAGAAACATGAGAATAAAAATTATACAAAAAAAAAAAACATTTTCAATTATGCTTCAGTGTTTATTTCCCGTTTGTAATAATAATAATGAAAATATAGATGTGAGAAATAAGACTAGATGTTGTTTTTGCATGAATCGCATGATATATTGTTTTTGTCGAGAATATATGTTTCCAGGACTAATTTATTATATGCTATAGCATTATTATTACACATAATACGAAAATTGAAGAAAATGTTTTATTTGAAATTGAACACTTTTTTTTATTAAAAACATTCATATTAGCATATTTTATTTTGAAGGCTCTTGTGGTGTGACTATTCGGGATATGTGATCAATAATAATAGTAATCATGGCAACAAATAAAAAAAACTAAAACAAAATACTGAACAACGTTTTGTAACTTTTTAAGTTAAAATAAAAAAAACTTACCGCTGCTGCTGCTCCTGTTCCTTTATGATGAATAATTAACCCATGATGATTAGTATCACTCATTTTCTTTTCCCATGCGGCAGCACAACATCTTAGAATAAGTAAGACAATGCAAAATCAAAAAATGAACATTGTTGAATTTATTTTCACCTTACCCTAATATTAAAAATATTCCGGCCAAAACTAACATAATGATACTGAACTAAAATAAGAAAAGCATTAAAACGTATTAATCTCTCTAGTTTTGAGTCTCATAGATTACTATTAGTTCGATACGTGACGGATACATTGTATTTAAACTGAAAAGGCGAACGATTAAATCGGCAAGTGCCAGAATCAAGCCAATGATGGCAAACGTTAATACAGCGTTTCTTGTGTGAACAGCGCTCACACTCGTAGTATTAAGTTTGGCGTTATGTGCATAAGTATCGACTGCAGAGCAATCTTGTCGTTTTGCTACACCAGCACTGATAATTACACATGTAAGTGCAATCTAAAGACAGAAAGCAAAATAACAATCATACATAATGCTCGTTTATCAGATTTTTAAAAATAAACTTACAATTGTGACTACGGTAAGGATTCCATGAATTGTCTTAAACCATGATGGATTTAAAGACATTTTGCTTCGTACTGGGCCATCATCAACTGGTGGATTAGGGATCGAAGATCCATATTGAGGTGAAACAACGGGCGACGACGATCCCGTAGGATTCGGTGGATATCTCACATCAGTCTGACTCATCACCGTAAAACTGATTACAACTAAAAGAGCCAGAATGTTTTGATGCAGATGAACCAGTAGAATAATTACTTGAGAAAGGCAGATACAATGAACTGATTTTGATTTGTAACAAGTAGACGTCATTTTTATCATGTTTTCTTGAAAATATTCAAAGGATTATTTGAATGTTGGTTGGAATAAAGTTGGATATAAAGTTTTAAATATAAAGTATAATACTGCTATTAATAGAGAAGTATTATACTTTATATTTAAAATTCAAAGGATTTTTAAGATAGATAAAAGGTAAAGGAAAGAAGTTTTTCACTGGTATTATTATTTCTGTTAATCTTTCGGACGATTGAGGTCATTGCTGTGTTTATTTTTATCCCATTTTCTCGACTTTACAATTCCTGAGATACTTACACAGTTGAAATCCTTATAGTGTTTCGAATAGAGATAAACCATATTTTCTTGCACGATGTACACCACTTATCTACTGTCCTTGAATTTTATTCAAATATTTGAACACAGTTTGGTTTATATGATATGAAGCTTCTTAAAAAATACGTCACTAGTAACTACTGTCCATTTAAAGCTACAGTGTCCGCGACTGTTCGTTGAATAACTATTGAACGAAAAGAGCTAAAAATTTAGTTTTCAGTTTTTGAAAGTAGACACCGGGAGATGTAAGTCTATGGAATATCTACCTAAAAATACCACCTGCATGTGGAGTGAATTGGATGACTTTCATTAAAACAACTTTCATTAAAGACTTTCAGTCTTTTAATGAAAGCATCGAACTTTCATTAAAAAAATTTTAGTAGGACTTTAAAATGATTTTGATGGCACAAGAATTTCACCTAATATATATATATATATCGCTTAGCAAAAGGTAAGATATGTTTTTCAGCTTAAATACACCTATTATCGGTTCTTTAACTTATATTCTGTTCACCGGACTTTCGCTAAAATGCCTTCTGCAAAGTGACTGTGACCGGGAGCTTCATAAAAAAATTTGATGAACTTCATATTAATGAAAGTTTTCTTAATGAAACTCTGTAGTGTATCTCATCAATCTTCCAAAGAGTAGATTAGAAGCCCAAGAACAAAAAGATATTATTAGACACTCGTAAGTGGGTTTGAACCATCAAACTATGCTCTATCGAACTACGCAAGTTCCAGATCACTAGCTTTCACCGATCGACCAGAGAAGCAGTTTTCTGGGACCTGCTTAACTCTCTATCATCAAGAACCGAAATAACCATCTTTGGCTAGTTTCATGCCAGTAACAAAAAAATGCATAACTCAGTCAAAATCGATCTAAACTGCTTCAGAATATCAAGATATACTCTATTCTATCCGCTCTACCTGATCCTGTGCTTAGAATTAATAAAAAATACGCTCTTGCTTCCGAAGATTGCTGGACAACCTTTATAATATATTCTGATACTATGAAGTAGTTTAGATCGATTTTGACTAAGTTATGTGTTTTTTGCATGAAAATGGTCAAAGAAGGTTATTTTGCTTAATATAGGTTCTCGAAATTTGTTTTGAAAACTGACATTCCCACGAGATCAGCGTGTTCGATAACATATATTTCCAACTATTTTCAAGGTTCGCCGACTTGAAGATAACGAGTTAGGCAGGTCCCATAAAAACTGTTCCGCTAGTCAAACGGTGAAAGCTAGTGATTTGGAACTTGCGTAGATCGATAGAGCATAGTTTGATAGTTCCAACTCACTTATGAGCGTTCAATAATATCTTTTTGTTCTTAGGCTTCTAAAATGCTCTTTAGGTAGATTTTTCCATAATCTTTCGTTCCTCGACGTCTACTTTCAAAAACTGAAAGCTGCAAATTTTGAGCTTCTTTCGTTCAATAGTTATTCAAAGAATAGTCGCGGACACTATAGTTTTAAATGAAGAGTAGTTATCCCCAGTGAACAAAATATACTAGAAACTAGTAAAGTTTTTCAGTTTTGAGTAAGACTTTAAGTAGAAAAATCGAATCTGAATTATTTCTTGTGCTCTGCTGTACTATACCTCCGTTTCTCGAGCTAAACTGTTCTATTGGTTTGATTTATTTCTAATTTCTTACTTTTATATTAACCGATAAAACTTTGTGCCACTGTTTTCGTAAAATAAGAATTTAATTTCTTCTTACGTTTTGCAATACTATTTTCAACTCTTCAATCTTTTCAAAAAAAAAGAAGAAACTATAAGAGAGAGAAAAAAGAAAGAAGAACCGCCATATATGTACAAATTTGATCTCGTATTGTATTCATTATCTTTTCTTTTCTTTTTTGTTTTAATGTTCTCCATATATAATACACCAATACAAATATTTTAAATTAGAAAAATGCGTGTGTAGTTACGGACTATATAAAGACACCTTTCGGAGATATTTACTACCCTTTCTCTTCTCTCATCTGGGGTCAACTACACTTTCTCTTTTACTTTTATCATTTCTCTATCTTATTCCCACTGTTTCTTTATGATTTATTTTTAGCTTTTTTTAGTTTATGGTATTTTTACGTTATCAGTCATACTGATCGGAAAGAAAATATCACTTTTTTAAAATTGTATGTAATGCGTATGATTGAAATAGAGAAAGGGAGAGATCACTAATTTACTGAACGCATGTGTCATTATCATTTGTATGATATTGTGTATGTTTAGTGAGGGGTGAATTGATGAATAACATCAATAGATAGTACATCGTTCCAGTTGAGTGAACAATTCATTCTTTCTATATGTCTCTCGAAGTTGTTGTAGACGAATGTAAACAACGCCAAAGGTCTTGGCTTAAAAACGAGAGTTTATAAGATGATAAAGAAGAAATGAATAGATGAAAATAAACTGAAGTACATTTGGCAATTTGTTAAATGAACTAACAGAAAAATTAATTTTATGTTGGTTAATTTTGATAATGATAGGAAGAATGATTTTGGCTCAAGTAGTCATTGATCAATTTCGTCCAAAGTTGATAGTATTTTTAATTAAAGCAAATGGTCTATTTTCTGTGACATTCTGGAAATTGTATCAAGTAATATTCTTCTTATTTCAAAACTTTTGAAAAAATAAAGAACAAGAAATGTCAGTGGAAAAAGAGTACAAATTCTTCATTAGATTTTTTGTCGACACTAAGGCCTAGAATGACAAGTATATATCTTATGAAAAGAGAAACAAGACTTCGTATGACATTGAAATATACATACTTTTCTGCTACTGAGAAAACGATTATGATAGACAAACAGCATAAAAGAGAATATATGCTTTGATCGGGAATCGAATTCACATGACCTATACGTTAGTGTTGTGAGTTATGAAATATGACCTAATCATATACTCTCTTTCAGAGAATTTAATCTATCAATCAAATTCTAACGGAAAGTATCCCTTGTCGAACGAGTGTAAGTATAAACTTGCCGTCCCATCTTATATCTTAAGGAAATTTGAAAAATATTCGAAAAATGATAAATCAGTATTATCATCATTATTGGCGAAATTACATTTTGAACATAGGCAGGAAAGATTAGAGTCGAAATTGCTCAATATAAATTTCAGTGATGGAATAGTTTTTATTTCGCCACATAAACGATGCAAATAACAGTTAAAAAAACGTCATCAGAGGTAAGTAATATTTCTAATGTTTGAAGTTGTTACTATTTCGAATGTGAAAATTGATTAATTCTCCAAAGTTCAAGAGATCACGAGACAATTATAAATCGACCAATATTAACATAGATTTTGTTGCAAGAAAAAGTATGGTAAAAAAAGCTGTTTTTATTTATTTATTTATTTATTCGTATATTAAACATTATCTTTTTTTATATGTTTATCTCTTTGTGTACATCTTTCTCTCAGTGATCGGTATTTCTTGTTTTCCTTTATTTGTACGTCAAAATTTTTTCTCTGCCCTCTTGTAACAACCATGGACTTGACTAAATGAGTTAATAAAAATAAAAATTACTCCAAATGGGAGAGTTATAGTCATCTGGTAACGACGGACTGGTACTTGATGAGTATCATTATCATTAATAAATATAAAAATATTACATAAATTTTATTTCTTGACCACAATTACGTCATCTTATAGATGAACGCGCTGAAAGATTTGAAGGAAAATGAGTTATTTTCAATGAAGATCAGGCTGTTATCTGTAATTATCCAAAAAACAGATGACATAGTATTTATTTAGATATAAATACTATTTTATAGGTGTAGAAGCAAATAATAGCATCGTTAAAATGTCAACTGTCATTCTCTTATTTTATGTATCATATCAAATGAAATCTCCAGTTTAAAAAGTATAACATGAAAATCTCTGTTTTATTTTAGATGCGCATAATGATTATCTGATTTGTCATCTTCTCATCCATCTTTCTAAATAGTGTTAATAGCCCTGATATTCTTGAAACGCTTATTGTTTATTGATTGAGCAAGAAGAACTTGTTAGTGATATATGGTTGTCACAAACTAAAAATTGATTAGCGATCAAAATCTTCATAATAATGATGATGATAGAAACATGCCTGGAACATAGAGAAAATGAGTCGAATCACATCCTGTAGATACATCGATTTTCTCGGCATAATATAACATATTTTTTATTTTATATGTTTTTCGGAGAGAAAAGCATCTATATTAATAAAGATCGATACAAACATCTCTATAATGTTGATGACTTCTTCTAATTTTGGTTAAACAAAAAAAAGACAGAATAGGAAAAAATAGGAAAGTTTATTCTGTTACGATAAGTCTAGAATAGAAACTAAGGAAGGCAGCTGTGTGCCGTTTTTTTTTCTTCAAAGAAGCCAATCCAACCATCATCCTCCAATTTTATAAATTATTACAAAAGATTGTACAATTGATACATCGACGATTATTGAACAAAATGGACATAACCGATTTACCGAGGTGAGTGAATTTTTTACAAGAATAATGAACTAAGAGTTTTTAAAATGGACAAAAGTCATATAACTTTGAACAAAAGACGCATTTTGACGTAAATCGTCTTGATGAATGTAGCCATAATCAGAGTATTCTAACCCTGCATGGTAAGGGGCATAGTGGGCATCCATGCGGACATTTGGTAAAAAACGAAAGTACGCCTTTTCAAAATTCAAATGGTGTCGAAGATACTGAGATAGATGGTCTATTTAATGACGTAAACAATTTTGTTCCAAGTAGGGAACTTTCGAAGATAATGCATACGGAAAAAATAGATCGTGTATCAGGTATATCAGAGATATCCAAGGAAAAATCGATTTTTTATGAAACATTCTCAGCTATACGTCGGTAAAAAAACTATTTTGATTTGTATCTAAAAGTGAAGAGGAAAAAAAAGAATTTCACTGATGACCGACCGCATGCTGGGAACAGGTGTCATGATTGCAATGAGGTTTCCACCTGGATCCACCTCCGTAGATAGCTCAAAATTAGTTCAAAATGTTCGTCAACATCTACTGCATCTAATGTGGATGAACATTAATGCACATATTTATCAAAGTCGAGTTATAGGTTTTTCAGAAAACTCTGGGTTTTCAGATATTTTCCATTTTTCTTAGCCGAGAAGCACTTTTATTGAAAATTAATGTGATATTTGGGGTCAGCATAAAAAGCTGTACCGAATGATGTATAATTTATTAATTTTACAAACAAAATATTTTTTGACAAGAATTCAGGGCAAGAGTCCCCTAAAGAATTTTTTATCGAAAAACGAGCGGTTTTTTTTTCGGTTTCGAGGGTTTTTAATTTTATTAACATCGGACGCATAATGGACCATACTACGCGAAAATAATCATTTTTCTTGTAAATAAAATAACTTATATACCGCAATAACTGGGTACTCTTTGGTGGACAACATTATATTTACCACTACTTTCTTACCTAATTGTGTTTGTGTGAACAATGGTGCCAGTTGCTTTAGAGATAACAGAAAGATATGGAATGTAATATTGTAGTAACTTTTGTTTTGCACAAGAAAGCAAGGAGTAAAGTTTCGATAATGTTCTGAAAAGAAAAAGTAGCCTTTGAGCAAAAGCATACTTGACTATTCAACCTGTGTACCTCATCATTCATTACGATCATATCAGGTTTTATATGTATGTTTTATTTTCTCACATAAAAAGTACCTTTGTGTGAGCCACTAGTTTCCTTTCTATCTGAAACAATGCGATCTGTGAGTGAAATTTAAACCGTTTCGTATTTCTATGTGCATCATTAACTATAAAAATCGTCTCTGCTATTTGGAGCAGAGCTGGTCGAGAACGAGTACATACCTGTACTTCAGTATCAGTCTTTCGTACTCACTACTGGACTCTTACTAGAAGTATTCGCAGATGCACTCGAGTACTTTGTTTTTAAAAATGATTACTGAATAAAATCTCATGACTTTGTAGTTGTGGAGAGAGAAAATGTCATAAGGTATTTATTACTGATCAGATACTGTACTTATTGATTTATGATTTTCAAGCTGTAATTCCATATAGGAAAAAGAAGAAGAAGAGCCATTGCTTTGAAAGTCACCGTAAATAAGACTATACATAGGCGGCGTAGCCAATAAACTCGAATCTTTCCTGCTTTTGACTCCAACCGACGTAGGATAATCGACGAGCCTATCTGAACATTTTTTTAAGTCTTCGCTGATTTTGAGATGCCTTGCCACCTATGGGAGGAGTATGAATGTAGCAAAAATTGAACGAGAAAAATGATATTATCAAACGAGTTAAAAAAAGCTACTCTCCTAGTATGAGCCAAATACTTTCGTAAGCACTAGAGTGTGCATTATTTTCTTTACTTGATTGTTAACTGATTTTTCTAGCCAGAAACCTTCGTTACTTCCACGTGAACTGACAGATTCTGAGTACTTTGATAAAATACGTAAGAAAAATCACAGAAAAGGACATTATAATACTCCCAACTCGTCGAAAATTGTGTAATTATTTGCCTGTTAAATGCCCTTCAATACTCAATTCAAGGTGTGTTATAACGACTGTAAATAGATAGTTCTTTCCATTTAATGCTTGTTCTTACGCAATCAGAAAAGGAGTGTGTTAATGCCTTAAATTAACACTTTTTAATTCTCTAGAAGCTATCTAAAAACAAGCATTTAATTAGTACATTTAAGGTATTTATAATGATTAAAAATATTCTTTTCAAATTTTCGATATTTTTGGTTAATTACGTTCACGGTGTTATCACACTAACACCGGACATAGAGTCACTATGAGTAGTTTCATCAGCGGATGTGTATATAACTTATATGATCATAGAACAGAAAAAAAGTCTATATTCTTTTGGCAAATCGCTGTTTCAAATATAATAGTGATGTCTGCAAAATAAGGTGAGAAATACCTGCTTGTCAACTGAGACAGAAACAGCGTGTTCAATTTTTACATAAATGCCTGTTTATTGTCATTATTCCGAATGCCTTTATGAATGATATTTTTAATGATGAAACCTTTTTATTCTTTGCTGCTCGCAATTAAATGTATTTTTTAGGCAGTTCGTCATAGTGAAATAACTGGCAATTAATAACGACATTAACGGTCAGTTTTTTAACAGTTTAGTATCATTTAACCGACATTTTTTAGCCATCCAGTTAATTGTCAGTGGAGAGGCTATTAAATGCTTGTTATAATTCACTTGGGTACTACCGATTTGAAAATATAGTGTTCATGGATGTTCTTTGAACAAACTTTGATAGAGCACGAAATCTGCGGCTTCCAGTTTTAGAAAGTAAACATCGTAGTAAATTTATCTATGGAAAAGGATTTTGACAGTTAGATCTGAAGATGATGTATCGTACACATCTGTTTTAATGAGGTCACCACTAACAAAGTTCTCATAGTGTTCTCTATCTTTAAAGTATGTAAATGATAGCTTCGACTGTCCTCAATCGATCATCATGAGGTCGCCAGCTATCGTGGATTGCTAATGAGAGAGTTTTTGCTAGGATCTACCTAACTCCTTTATTTTCGAGCTTCAACAACAATGAAAAGGTCAGCTTTCGACCATCATGCATCTCGTGGCAAGGTTTGGTTTCTGAATAAAATTTAGAATTTAATATTTGATTATGTTTTCAATTATGAAGTGAATGTTATACTTTGAATTTTTTTTTGTACTGCTACTGATGAATATTTAGCAAATAAATTGAAACGTCTAGCTATAAATACTATTTGTACGAGAACAAAAACAATTTTATCTCGATTTATTTAAAAATTTAGAAATCTGGTAATAACAAATATTAAGTGCAAGGGCTAGTTTTGGCTGTTTTTAGGGAATATTAAAAAATTCATAACTCATTCAAGACAAATATACACTATTTTAAAACATCAGGATAAACTATTTATTTGCGCAATATCTTGGAATTCAACAAAAGCTCTCAAAAGCAAAGGGGAGGACTCTGATTCGAAAAAAATGTTTTCTATGAATCTACCTGAGCGAGTGAATGTTTTTTACTGGCACAGAATCAAATTTCGCAACTAAATTGCAATTATGAATTTTTTATAATAAAGGAGTTAGGTAGGTCCCAGCAAAAACTCTCTCATTAGCGATCCACGATAGCTGGCGACCTCATGATGATCGATAGAGGACAGTCGAAGCTGTCATTTACATACTTTAAAGATAGAGAACACTATGAGAACTTTGTTAGTGGCGACCTCATTAAAACAGATGTGTAAGATACTTTATCTTCAGATTCGACTGTCAAAATCCTTTTCCATAGGCAGATTTACTGTGGTGTTCACTTTCAAAAACTGGAAACCATAGATTTCGTGCTCTATCAAACATTATTCAGAAAACATCTATGTACACTATATTTTGAAAGGGATTTAGTTCTGTACAAGTTTCTCATAATGTAAAATGCTTTCCAGTAAGGAGTAGCGTTTGTCTGCAACTACACGAAAAATAACCTTCAGACGAAATGATTCACAACAAAAATATATCTATATTATATATAATATTATACACTGTAATCTTGAATTAATTTCTAGTTTATGGAAAATCAACTGGAAGATCCCTGAAGAATTTCTACTTTATAGAAATTCCTCTACTTTATAGAAATTCCTCACCGGTTCTCCCACTTTATAGAAATCGTTGAATTTCTACTTACTAGAAAATCGTCTTGAATTTCCATAAATACGAATTTCTATAAACTGAAAAATCGATAAGCAATTTCTATAAACTGGAAATTCCTCCTCGAATTTCTAACTTTATAGAAAATCAATTGAATTTCTATAAATAATTTCCACGATTGATGTCGCTTGAACGGACCAATCACAAACAAGAGATGTACACCAAAGAGGCAATCCCAAAGCCACTGCTACAGTCATGGAAGGAACCTCTAGCGCGAAAGAGCTGACTGCTGTCAGCTGAACAAACTTTTAAGAGAGTAGGTGCTATTAGAAGGTGGAACAGAGACAAAAATATTTGACTCTCACTGAACATCATTTTTGATCTTAGTTGTCGAGCTTTTTAAAACTCCTATAAAAACCCGGTAAGCAGTATTTTTGAGGAACCGAAGTTTGTCTAAACACAAAATTCAGTTCCACAAAAATGGGCAAATCTATCTAAAATACCCTACATTTTACTAAAGTTTTTCCGCTGTTTTTGAAGCATGTTCCATGTTCCATGAGATATTGAACTTTTAAAAATGAAGTAGATTGAGGTTTATCTCAGTACTTTAGACCTGGGTTTTGATAAAAACAACTTCCTATAGATTTTCTTGCATTCTCAGTTCGATTATGACCATAAAAAGATGCTTTTCCAAAGGACAAGTGGCAGAATGTAAGGTTTCGTGCCCAAAAAATTACGCAATGAGTCATACATATTCGGAATCAGCGTCGAATTCTGAGTAAAACTGTATTCTCAGATCGTTCAAATTCGCGAAAAAA
>CAJNOQ010004941.1:0-16374 GCA_905250885.1 Didymodactylos carnosus | reverse complement strand
CAAAGAGAATGATGTTATATATATACTGTATTACGTCGCAAAATTTATATGGTAGAGATGAGTCATCGATCTTATGAGATCTTGTAAGATCTTATGACAAGAATTCATATGATCTTGTAAGATCTTACATAGTCTTGTGACAAAAAAATATATAAAAGTTAATAATGTCTGGTACAAGATTTTGTAAGATCTTACAAAATCATATGAATTCTTGTCATAAGGTCTTACAAGACCTTGTCACTTCTCATAACCAAATCTTGGGGGATCTTACAACAAGAAGTTACAAGGTTCCATAAGATCTTATATTATCTTATAATAAGGTCTTGTATGATCATATCGTAAGACCTTATTACAAGATTTCACAAGAAAACATCAGATCTTTCAAGGTCTTACAAGAAGTGTTTCACCTGGGATCGTGTATTGTATCTACCCCTAGTGTAGACTGAGAACTCAACGTAGTACTCTGGTGAAAAATGCGACGAGTACTCATTCATATATGTGGGATGTGAGTAAGTCGTACTCATCTTATGAATGTATTTGCTAGAGACTACAGAGTACGGACTAGTAGCACCATCTGGAAGATAAACGAATTATCCACAAAAACAGTTAAATGCTTGGAAAATGCATTTCGTACACAAACTGTCTTATTCATTCGACTATGAAGACTTAGAATAAAACTTTGTGAGGTCTCACAGCTCAATTTTGACTGGCTTTTGCTATTTATCCAATGTATGTTTTTCAGTGTGTCCTTGTCGGTCAGCTTTTCTTTCTTTCTCTATTAATTATTCGTGTTCGTATCCATATCGACAACACGTGTCTCTCTCTTTCGATATAATAGTTGAAATCAAGGAGCGCATCTTGGCGTCCGTTCAATTTGTGTACTAACTAACCACACTTACACTGTTCAATTCTCTCTTATCCATTCTTTACAGATGGCACCCGTGAACGATTTAACAGTAATGAAATATGGTGATTTACAGAAAGAGTTAACGCGGCGTCATCTTAAAGCAACTGGTAAACGTGACGTATTGATTCATCGTTTAACACAGGCAATGGAAGATGAAGACGACGACAGTGTTCAATACCTAAGGTGTGATTTTCTTCGAAAAGATCCAGTATTTCTTTTACGGTATAGAGAGCATTTCGCCCTAAGCCTTTTCGCTTCTGATACAATGACGATAGATAAAATAGTTGTGTCAATCTTATAAAAATTGCAACATCGTAAGGTATATTTTATCGTGTCTTTTATGAGAGAACAGCGACTAAGAAATTGTTTGAAGAAACAATTTCCAAATTTTATTATCGAGATTAGACTATAATGTATACCTTATTTTTTCATTGTAGAACAACTCAGTCTGACGATGTCATCGAAGTCATAAATGAGCGCAATAGAAATGACGATCAAGAAGAATGTGTTGATTTAACAGTAACCGTTGACGATATATTAAGACTAAAAACGAAACAATTGAAAGAAATTTTAAATGGACATCGTATCAAATATCCACAGACAGCAAGAAAAGAAGAATTACGTGAAAAAGTCAAACAGTGTTTAAGTATCAAGCAAAGAAAATTATCATTATCAGGTGGAAAACGAAAAGTGACTGAAAAGAAAACAGAAAGAAGAAATACTGGTACAGATCATATAATCAAAAATCATTTAAGATGTTAGAGTATTACATAAACCTGCTTTTAGGAAGAGAGATAGTTAATTCGTAATATCCGAGATGAGCAGCTATTTTTTATTTAAACGATAACTCCACCAGTCGAAGAAAACAGAATCAGAATATACAGCATGGTTTGTGTGTAGTACTAGAATACTAAACTTATCGAGAGTTATATATTTCAGTTAGAAAACTTGATTTGATCAAGATATTTAGCTTCTGAACGTTTTATTGTTATTTATCGTTTTAGTTTCAAGTTCGTCAATATCGATTTCTTCTTCGTCAACTCGTCTATCTACACAAACACGTTCATCTATTAAACGTCTTAGTCCTAAACGTCAATTAAATAGAAAAGAAAAATCGTCATTTCAACACAAATCACAGCATAGTAGTGAAAAACGAAAAGTTGTAGATAAAAAAATTATTTCGAAGAAGAAAAAATCATCAAAAACTACAACAAAACGAAAACAACCAAAAGCACAACAAAATTACCGTCCATTAGCCTATTATGAAGAAGAGAGTGATAGTGATATGTGTAAAATATGTTGGGAAAAACAAATTGATTGCGTGTTTATTGGTATGTATTGCGTTTCGCTACGTAGAATCATTGAAACAATTTCCTGATGTTTTTATGTTTAAATTGTATACGTCTAGATTCTTCATTGAATCAGCTGCGCCAGTAAAGTCGAGAGATATCGTAGAAAAGATAGTAGTGATTTTTTTTCAAATGTCACACGTGAAAGCAATTACAAATCACTGTTCTTGCAGAAATTAATATTTAGTGATTTTAGCAGAGACGGTCTATCATTCTGGTGCAAACATTTAAATATTTTTGTTTGCAAAAGAAGCATGGTTAATCTACCGTAGATGTACTTATAGTTTTGGAAGATTAATGATTGTTTTTGTTATGAATAGGGGTGGCACTTTGTCTTTACTTTACTTGTAACTATTAACGAACTTTAGTTACTTTTTTACTAGTAACGAGTAACTAAGTTCGTTACTCCTCCAGAAAGTAATGAAAAATCGTTACTTTCCAGAGAAGTAACGAAATGAGTTACTCAACTAAGTTACGAAAATAGTTGCTCGCTACTAGTAACGAAGTAAGTAACTTCGTTATTTTACCTGGTAAGGTAACGCCGAGTAACTAGTAAAGTGCCACTCCTAGCTATGAAGGAGAAAAGTTACAATTTTTCATGACTAGACTGGCTAATAGTTAGACGTGTTAGCTAAACAGAGGTATAAAATGAGATCTTCTTTGAGAATCTTTTTTCTTACAATATGCAAACGTATTTTAACTTCCCTTATAAAACTGATTTTATCCTGGTCTATTTCTAACATTGTCGTATTTTAAACAAGAAAATTTCAATGTTTTATTTCATTGTTACCTTTTGTGCAATCTCTTCATTAAATAAAAAACAAACTCAAACTGTGCACTTAGTCTTTTTATCTGAATTTTAGAATGTGGCCATTTAATTGCTTGTACATCGTGTGGTAATGATTTTTATATGAAAGAATGTCCAATGTGTCGTCAAACAGTGACACGAATTATCAAAGTGTTTAAATCATAAAGACAATTGATCGACAAGGATGATGATGATATATATTATCATTATCAAAAACAATAGTGGAAAAACTGTGATTTTTCAGATATATGTCCTTTCATTTTGTTATTGTTTGTTTGTTTGTTTGTTTTTCTTTCTGCTGTGATGAAAATATTCTAGTTGTAGAGTGTATGCGTGTGTGAAGAAGAATAAAAGCGTATTATTTTCACTGTTCATTGATTGTTCTATTTAGTCTGCTTTCTCTTTTTCTTTCTCATTTTGTTTATACATGTTTCGCTACTTGCATCTCGTTTTTTTTTCTTCTTTATCTTGTTGTTATTGTCTCTTTTTTTCTCGCTTTAGTAATGAAACAGAATGGGTGAAAAACAATAAACATTTGTTGATGGTTCTAATTCAGTTTTCTTTTTTTGTTATTGAACGTGTATGTATGATGTTATGTATTGAGAAAGAAAAGAAAAAAATGAAGAAAAAATTCATTTAGAAAAATAAAAATAATTATTTTTGGCTGATTCAAATATTTATTTTATTATCTATCTACGATAAATGGTATTGGTTCCTTTTACTTTTCTAACTTTAATAGTATTTGAACACTTTTTGTTGGTATATGATAGTGTTCAGAAATGTTAATGTTCTGCTTCCTAAATAAACCTAAATAGTTGTTGCATGAGGAAGCAAATCTGTGGAATTTCACTTTAATAACTTCTTAGCTTGAAATTTCTGTCAAAGAGTTCAGGATACATTCATCGTTTTGAGTCAAGGAAATTGCATTTACTTTTCCTGATAGAACAGACAATTTGTACCTTTTAAACTTTGTGTGACAACAGAAAAAAATTTTGATATCTATGACTCGACTTTTTTTTTTCTCTTCTTTTTCACTGCGTATAGAATGATGTCCTTGTTGATTTGAGTTGAAGGTCAAGGAAAACAACAATTATTCAGTTGTTAGAGAAATAGAGAAAGTGCAATGTGCTGATTGTTATTAAAGTACGCAAATTAGTTTTATAGTGCAGTTTTTTTTTCGACTTTGATCAAAAACATTTCTCGGATGTTGTTTTTTTTAATATAAAAATTGAAAATTTATCGTTTTATAAAATAATGATAAAAAGTTGTACATACAAACGATGCTTACCACGAGACAAAGATTGACTGGACTAATACAATTTTTTCTATGAGACTTCTGTTTTCAAGTATAAATTTCAACTTAATTAAACAATTCTTTTATAAAACTTATAAAATTTGGGAAGGTTGTATTTCGTTGAAGATAAGAGAAAAACAAGGGAGAGGAACAGTATGTCATAGGTGATTCTCGACAACTGCAAGTAGAAAAAGTGATTTAATATAATCGTAATCTTTGGAGAAGATTTACACGGATGAATTTAGCAAAGAAAGTTTAGCTCAAATGAACACACTCAAAACAATGAATAAAAGCACAATACGATAATTAGATATAAGTGGCATAGGGTCATATTTATTTATTTATACTTATCCTTATCATATTATGATGTTATTCAACTATTACTACACAAATTTATTCATCAGCCAACATTTGAGCGATCCCAACACTAGACACTTTTCAATATAAGGAAAATGGAATGATTGTTCACTTCGACAACGATTCATAGCGATGATGATAACAATTTCTTTGTCGACCGATTGTTAACTGAATTATGTAGAGATCTGTAGAGGGTGTGGGTGAGCAACTGTAAGTGATGGGCTTCTCTCTAATGTCGGTTAATCGAATTTATCAACAAAATTAAGACGATTACTTCATCTTTAACTCTGCTATTGTTAATTTGTTTCCATAGCTTCTCATAAGAGATACAAAATCTTTAGTTTTCAATGGGATAAAATGTGAAAAAAGAACGGATTGTATAATGATGGAACTTTGAAGATCTATCAACGGTTTGTCAGAACAAGTTGCGGTTGGTTCTTCAAAATATTTCATAAAGTGTCTGTTAAAATCTGACACGTCACAATGAAGGTTAGTTTGAAATTGTATAAATGTGAATGAATGTACAGACAGTAGACAGATGCATTACATAAAAGAATGGTATTAGTTTGCTCATACAGTATCAATACAGCAATCATATTGTACGTGCAAATACTTTTGTAAAGAATAGAAATTTGCAAACATATTTTTGGGCTTAAAATATTGTATGGCATACACACAATTACTAGGAATCGTATGCTTATCAATAGAAAACCATATTTTAACATATCCTTTGGATCAATATTGTTTTTATTAGAGAAATTAGACAATGATGACTTTTTCATGTACATATATAACAGAATTTTTTATGTTCATCTTTTACTAGAAATCAATAAAGTAAATTTAAAAGATCATACTTAGCATAAAATGATACATCAACATTACCGTGAACAACATAGAATCTGAGTGAAGTTATGTGGTGAATAGTCATTATGTGATACAGTTACAGATATACAGTTTCGCCAAAATTAAAAACCGTTCTCGTTTCAGTGAGAAAAACGTTTCCTTTTCTTATTTCTCTTTTAATTTCAAATTTTAGTTTAAATATCGAATCGTTGTCCATTATATACAAATTCCGTACTCTTTTGAATACCTGTCTTTTTCAATTATTTCTTTTAATTAATTAAAAAGTGTCAGTTTTGAGAAATTTCAAACGAGTGATACATTAATTATCTCTCATTTCTATATCCTAACTAAAATTTAAATTAAGTATAAGATAGAAGCAATTAAGTTGATGTTTAGCGATAATTAGTACTTTAATGAATGATATTTAAACAAGATCTTAATAGATCTGTGCCTGGTTCGCAGAAAATGTGCAGTTTTGTTATTGAAGGAATTCTCTTATGCAGCGCATTTTTATCAACAACTCTTGAATATGAGAAGTTGCAAACAGACAAATGTACTTTTTGAACAACGATACATTTTACAATGAGCAGAGCTAAAAGTATCGGTAAATAACAGTTTATGATTTATATTAGATAGAGAGAAAAAACATCTATTACTTCTGCACATAGAATTCACTGCACACATACTACAGAGAACAGTTTTACTTAACGATGAATAACATAGTATAGCAATCGTCATAGTTCGACGATTGTTTAATTATCGTTTGTGTGTCTATGATTAAGATGATAAATAGACTGATCCATATACTGGAAAAAAATACTGTTTCCGATATATCTGCCGAACCGTAGCTCGTACAAAGTTTCGTTGAGAAAGGGCACATCTACCTAATAGAACAAACATAAAGTCCGATGAAACTACGTTGAGCAGACAAAACCGTTGATTGAACAGTGGGCGTCTCAAAGTTGAACTGTGGTACGTTTTTAAAAAGTCAGTTTATGTAAAAACTTAACCTAACTCGAGCTACAGCTGTCAGACAGGATAATTTACTCTCTTCATCCTCATCCGTGCTAATGTCCGAATCACGAGGACGCATACCATTTACAGGTATAATTTTATTATTTTGCAAATTAAACGATGATGCACAACTATTAATTATACACATCCATCGTTCAGAACCGTTTTTATTTATACGTTAACATCGGAAAAGATTTTCTTAATCGCTTCTACCTTACACCTAATAATTTAATTTTTAGTTAGAATATAGAAATGAGAGATAATGTATCTCTTTTGACAAACGTAATGTCTTGCCAAAATATTTGTTTCTCAAAAGAGATATATTGAAAAATATTGATTTGTATCTTTTATAAGATGTAGCCTTCCTTTTGGATTCTTGCATTTTACTGAGATATTAGAATTTTAGAAAAATTCGGTTCTTATGCATATTCGAAAGCTGCTTCTGAAAGTCTCAGAAATATTTAATATTGGTAACAACAGTATGGGTACTCAAAATAAACATTTTGTGCTATCCAATAATGTGCTGAACTCAATATTGATATTTTATGAAAAAAGTCTATATTTCTGACAGGAAAGCGCACAAAAGAGGTAGACTACTCGTTATTCGAAAGAGAAAAGTCTTGGTTACATGATGAAAAAAAATTTTAAAATTGACCATACCGAGATTTTAAAATTTAAACTTGCGATGTACGATCAAGATTTCCAGTAAAAATTCAATTTATCATCTTAAACACAACTAACGTGGCGAAACTCTTGAAAAATTACATCTGATCGTCTTAGTATTATCTGAAAATAGAACATGTTTTAGTCTGTTATGTTTAGAATTTTCTACAAACAAATTCATTTTATAAAATAAATCTACTGCGCCGATAAATTATAAAAATTAAAAAGGCTCTACAATTCCTAAATTCTAAAATTCTGGCATCTACAGTTTTAGATTTTTTGGACATTGGAGTCTAGCGGAGGGAATACTCATCCGTTGTGAGATAGAGACCTACAACCCGACCCGAACCCGATTCAAGCCGGGTTCGGGTTAAGATGCTGTCGTGTTGTGTTGGGTTCGGGTTAAGATGTTGCTGGGTTGGGTCGGGTTCGGATTGAACATTTTGCAATGTAAAATATAGATAATAATTTCAATTTTGTATTACTCGTTGAAAAGTTAACTATACCGGAATTCTCGATTGAAATACTTATTTCAGAACACCTGCATTCACTAACGAGGCAAGGTCTTCAGATGCCCAACTCCGTTTCTAATGATATTATGCCAATTAATAGAGGAAAGTGAGCTGATAAAAACCCTTAAACGAGGACCCATATCAGTTCTTTCCAAAGTTATGATTTTTTTGTTCTAAAGGAACACTGTGTGTAATAATTCTGTAACCCAATAAAAACAAAGAATTAAGAAGTGAAATTTTCTTTTGTACTTTCGCTAACAGTCTACTAATTTTACAGAAAATTGAGCGTTATATCTTCCTCACTTTTCTTCTTGAAGGAAAATAATGTTCTTCCAATCCGCACAATTTTCAAAGATAACATTTCTCTTTTATTAGAGGTGATTTTGCGAATTTAGAAAGATATATTGCCCAAATTTTCTGGAATATTAGCAGACTATTAGCAAAAGGTCACTCGCCGTTAACGTGATGCCTTCCACCCAACAAATAGATAAATAAAAAGACATAAACTTAAAAACAAAACAAAAGAGTAAAAATTTATCGGGTCGGGTTCGAATCGGCATTTTGACAGTCGGGTCGGGTTCGGGTTACGTTTTCTTAACCCGTGAAGGTCTCTATTATGAGAGTGACCTAATATTTGTAAATTCTAAAATTTATATATTCTAAAGTTTTCTCTGAAATTCTTAGGTTCTAATTCATGAATTTATTCCGCTGTTGGGAGTGAACACGTGCGATTATGTATAGCAGACGTTGCGGAGGCTGTGCTGGAAAGGAAACTCAAATTTAGAACTTTGCTTTAAGACGGGACAGTCCTCTTTTTCATTGTTACACATCAAGCCCTTCGTAAACAGCAAGTGACAGCCCTGTGGAGTGTTGATAATTTGCGTGTAACTGAGTGACGATGACTCATTTGCTCATGAATTCCTTTCGATATGTGCTGTGATCATTTGTACGCCTCAATAGATTTTCACTTGTCTTTACGAGATTCTTACAAATTTCTTAGACAAGAGAAACTTCATTCAAAAAAGATTAATTATTTAGTTTTGTAGCCCAAACTTTACTCAATTTAATGTTATAAAAAAAGTTTATTTAACGTGTTTCCTTCTTGCAGAAAGTGTCCTTGCAAGAAAATTCTTTTTTGTCGTATGAATAATTTCTCCACTTACTGTATTTGTAGTCAATTTTCTGCAGTACCCATACTCAAGCGAAGATATTGGCAGTGTCATTGGTGGAGGTGCTCGCAACTGAATCTGTAACGATCTTATTTTTAGGGAGATACTGTTAAATGGCAAATAGTTATTAATGTTATTTTCAATCCAGATCAATCTTCTAAAAAACCAGTACAGTAGAAAACTTGGTGCTCGCTCTGCACCGAACTAAATCAGATAAGAGTTGGATGCAAGGGGGAAACAGTTGATTTGGGGATTTTTCCGATTTTCGTCGATTTTCACGGATTTTCATTGATTTTCGCCGATTTTTTCCGATTTCCTGTGATTTGTTTGGGAAATCAAGTAAAAAGACTGCGATAAATAGTGCAGAACCTCCTTTATTTGTACAAAATACTAATCAGAAAAATGAAGTGAAAGTAAAGAAGAAAAAGATAAAATCATGAGAGATTTTTAAGGATTTTTTACGATTTTAACCGATTTTCGATTTAAACTGGTTTTTCAAGCTCAAAAATCAGCTGTTTCCCCCTTGATTAGATGCCAGGTGCAGAATGTCTCGATGAATCTGACAGCGTTTTATTTTTCAACCATTGTGAAAACTAAAATTTAGACAAAAACCAGAATATGTTGACGCCAAAGAAGAAGTCAAAATGGAGAAATTAAAAGGAACGCGTTGTCGGATTCATCGAGAGATTTTGCATCTGGTATCCAATTTTTATTTAATTTAGTTCAGCGAACATCTAATTTTCTAGCGAATTTTATTGATGTTATAAGACATTAAGTCTCGGAGAGAAATGATTTGAAACAGTAAATTCCAGTTTGAAAAATCACTTGGCGTACCTCATTTTTTCACGAAGCAAAAAGAAATAATAACGTCTGTAAAAACAATGTATTTACACGTTCAATATGCGTGCATACGCGTCTAACACAAGATCTATCGAACGGTATATAACAATCGTTGTTGTGGTAATACACATTTTTCAACGATAAGTCTTAGACGTTTTCTAACTTTTTAAAAAAAGTCAGATTTTGAAGACAAACACATTGTAGTGTAGGAAAACTTGATACGTGTAGGTCGAAGAATAAAATGTACGAATTTAATTTTTATCAATCAACTTTTCTTTTGAACAAGACAATTGTAATGCTATGTACTCATATAGACGACAGCAAACAGATAGTAGATTTTTCCTTTTAGTTCATTAGCTGTCAGATAATTTAACACTGACTGGTTTAATTTTCCTGTTTGTTTTTGCTATATGTTCCTCTTATCTTTTTAATTAGATCATGCTTTTCCAGCAAACGAAATGTTAATTTTCAATCCTTCTCACATGTACACATTCAGTCTGTGTGTTGATGACAAAAAGCAGTTTCCTACATTCTCATTTTCCATGTGGATGCTGATCAGAGAGTCGTACAACTTGTCTATGCACTGATAAGAACAGGGATATAATGACCATTTATTGTAAGAGTCCCTACATCTATAGGACGAATCGAGCGGACGTTGCTCGAGCGAAACGCACGTAGTGTGCTCGTCGCCCGAGTGAGACAGACTGCTGTATAAATAGCTGTTCATCTATTATGTAAATAAAAAAATATATTGTAGTGCACGAGC
This sequence comes from Didymodactylos carnosus, assembly GCA_905250885.1. NCBI lineage: Eukaryota > Metazoa > Rotifera > Eurotatoria > Philodinida > Philodinidae > Didymodactylos > Didymodactylos carnosus. Next base: position 5,852 of record CAJNOQ010004941.1, on the reverse strand, counting down.
GCTCGTGTAAAATGTGTTTGAGCGACCGTTGAAATGCGCTCGGGCGCGAGCGCGCTCATTTTTTCTCCGCTCGGGTGACGAGCGCTCGATTCGTCCCATACCTATTTATGATTTCTTAATATCTTCCTAGCAGGATCTTAGATGTCAGGACTTCTTTTAGATTTATTGCCAATTCTATCAGAATCTCAGCAAATTTTTCCGACTAGTGTTCATGGTTCCATTAGGATCTTATAGAATTCCGTTCGAATTCTAAAAGCAGAAAAAAATGGAAAAAACATGAGAGCATTACATTTCAGTAAAAGTGCAATTTTCTTCGTAAAAACTCAATTTTTTCTAAATCTAAAGATATTATTTATGATCAGCGTGAGATCGTGTATGCAATCAGAGTGGTATAAAATAATCTGAGAAAGCAAGTTTTCCAGACATGATGAGAAATATGATTTGGATATCTTTTTGATGCTTTTCAATGGATATTAACACTAGTGAATGTAGTTAATCCAAATACTCGAATGTTTGGTAAAGAATTAGTAATCTTAATCAAGAGGCCTGTGAATTTCCTTGCAGAATCCTAGACATACCCTTCCTTTTTTTATACTACACAGCATACAGAATTTCACGCTGATCATGAATAATATCTTTATATTTAGAAAGAGTTGGGTTTTCACGAACAAAATTAACTTTTACCGAAAAATGATCCTACCACGCTTTCTCCACTTTTCTCATTAGACGAACACACTCTTTTGAACAGTCAAAAAATAGTCAGTAATGTTCGTTTTATCTGATCCAACGTGAACGATGCCTGAAAATGTTGAGTTTGTAGTTGATATAAACTTTATTTAGTAAGAAAGAGAAGAACAGTACAAAGATTAAAATCACGACCTAAGGACCACATTACATTATTCTTTGACTATCAAATGAGTTTGTAGTTACATTTTGAATTAAAACATGGAAAACTGTACAGTGTTGGGGAATGCTAGATTTACTGAACTATAGTTAAAGTCTCAGGAAAAGCGAAGGATACATATTTTCAAAAAATGTACCGCACCATCGATATGAATCAGATTAAACAAGATCTTGCAAAAGCTCATTTCATAAAAATATACAGTTATTATACAGAAAATTAGATATTAGATATATCTAATTTTCTCTTCGCTGTCTTCATCATCATCCGTGCTAATATCTGAATCATGAGTTTTCTTAAACAATTACAAATAATTCTATCCAAAATGACGACAAAGTCTTTGATATTCTTCCAAGTCTATTTCTTCACTCATTAATGTTTGTCTGGCAGAAACTAAATGAATATTGTGATCAACATCTTGTTTTTTTCTTTTTCTCGTTGTCTGGCCTTGTTTATCTTCTTGTTCAACACGTATAGTTGATAGTTCTTCTGCTTTTTGAACATTCATTATCCAGTTCCAAATGTTTGGATGAATGTTTACAAACAGTTGACGTTTACCGATGAGGATGAAGAAAGCGAAGATTAAAATTAACTTCTTTTTGCAAACTAATTTTTTTTAAATACGGTACTAATTACCTTTTAAGATAATCTGGATTACTTCTATCTCTTATTTAATTTAATTTTTATTTTGAATATAGAAATGAGAGATAAATAGATTGAGACTGCTGCTGTAATTAAACGTTGAGTTCTATTGTTCAGTTACTCAACTAGATTATCTATCTAGATTATTGTTTTTCGGAGAGTTTAGAAGGGAAGGAGACATTTGTACTTATCTGACTTACTCTACTGTACTAGAAATTTATTGCATCGCTATGAACAGAGGTAGAAGAACGCTGTGATTCTATATTCACTGAATTAACTACGAGCTATTTTTGATTGTAGGAAAACAAGTTAAATTGGAATGAATGAAGAGTATTAATCGTCAATGTAGGATGCCTTTGAGATTTAAACAACTCGGCGGCTATTTCTGTAAATAGAAGCAAAGAACAAGTAAGAGTGGCTAGAAAACATTGTCGTCATATATTATAAACAATAATGAAGTTTTGGATTAGATCAAAAAGAAGACACGAAGCAAACTAATTCTAGCTTCTCGTGTGAAAAATGTTCCTTATTCAATTAGCTTGTGTTTCGACGTTAAAATCACAGACGTATTATCTATCACGATACTTGTAGAAGATTTCCAGCTTTATATGGCAAATGCATTTATCAGAATGCAGTTATTTTTAGTTCATAGTAGTAGTTAGTAGCTTATAATTAAGATCATATAAATCAAGTTTATCAACTGTTCGGACTGCCACTATTTTCCCGTTTAACATTGCAACATTTTTCAGTTCATTCTCATAATGAATTTTTGTCTTCAATCTGCCATCTACTGATAGCTCATATAATTGTCGTCCACCCCATTCAATCACAATCCATTCACTGTCTGGTAATGGACACAGTCTTAATGAAGAATGAAACTGAGATAAGGGTGTTTCTAATGACCATAATAAATCCATTGTATTTGAATTTCTCACATCAACACGCCATTGATGTTTAGATGTGTTGGAAATTGTCAGACCTAATTGTTCATTAACATTATATTTTATATCAAATATTTGTTCATCATAGGCGCATGTAATCGGTGTTTGCCACCGTTTATCACGATTAAAGGATAAAAGAGAATATTCGTCTACCAATGTACTACCCCAATAGGAAATAAAAAGTTTTTGCTCGAAACATGTACATCGAAAATATCTTTCATTGCGATATAATTCCATTCCAGGAAAATTTTCTAGTTTCATCGTTGGAACATCAAGTATAAATAGATTTGACAAAGTCAGAATAATAAAGACTTTTAGAGACGATGACCAACACATATCGTAAACTTCATTATCGTTCCATACTAATTCGCAAAGTCGACGCTGATAATTATACAAACATAAGTTTGGATATTCTTCTGTGAGAATATAGTTCTCATTTGTTGCTAATGCTGATAATGTTCCTCGTGTTAAATGAAATTGTTTTGTTGGTTTATTAAGATTATATAAATAAATTGTAGTTTTAGAAACTTTCACGTACTCATCTTCGATTGACAGCGGTATTGTCTCGAGATGGATAAATCGTTTATAAAATTGGATAAAACTCAATGTAATATCTTCTAATTGATGTTTTATAGTTTCAATTTGTCGACGATTCGCATTTTTATCATGTACAAGTTGAAGAAGTTTTTGTTTAATTTCTTCTAGTATTTTTCGTTGTTCGATATTATAACAAATAAATTCTTTTTCATATTTTTGTGCGCTTCTTTTAATTTCACGACGTTTTCTTAAACATAATTGATCGATTAATTGATGACTTTCTTTTCGCCATTGTTCTAATTCACGTAACGGTACCTGAGTAAATTCTGGAAGAATTAATAAATTAATCTGATGAATAAGTTCATTAATTTGATTAGCAACAGGATCAATTTGATTATGAAGCGATTGTTTATGTTTTGAGAAATGTTTTGAGCATAAATCACGTCGGCAATGATAACAATGTGCTTCAATATCACGTGAACATGATTTCATTTGACATTTATTTAATTTTTCCGTAGATAATTGAGAAGACATAGATCCTAAACGAAATGAATAAGATTTTCTGTTATATATAGAAAATATTTGTATAGAACTGTAACGAGATTTGAGAGTTTAAGTTAGATGAGGTTGATAACGGTTTCCAAGTTACATAGAACCGGTCGCATTGATAGAAAGGATATAATCTTACTACAATTTTTTCGGCGAACATTTAATATGAAATGATCTGAGTCACTTGTTTTTTTCTCTTTCTCTTTAAGAATAACGACGTCTTTTATGTACCTGTCTCCTCCCACTCTCAAATAAATAATAAAAATTGACTCTTCCCTTTCTTCTTCCTTTGTATACGTTAATATTTTTGAGAAAAAAAAAAAATTTCGATCTATTCTTTTTTACTTCTGATGAGTTGGTGATTAATAAAACTATTATATAATTTTGTCAGAAACATGTTTAGTTAAATGTTAAATAGATGAATGAGAAATTTCACAAAGGGACTTAACATAATTCTTTAATTCTATTTTAGGAATTATAGCAACTAAGTAGCTTCTTATCGATAGTATTATTGTATGTATATTCAAATAAAAAAAAAAGAAGCATTTTGTGTTCTTTTCCCAAAAGAAAAAAAACATGACTAAAAAAGTCCTTTTGTTCTTTTTGATCTTTCTTTTGCGTTTTCAACGTTATCAAATGACGCAATGTATCAAGTGTGACAACACGAAAAAACAATTTGAAAGTTTTACAACAGTAGCGGTAAAAACCAGTGACTGAATTATGACGGCAGCTGAATAAGTCAAAATGTGTTGCTCTATCCTTGTCATCAAAACATAATAGTATATTTTCTATGATAGCTACAATAGTATTTGCTTGCTTAATAAAGCCGGTACTTCCTTTTTTCCAAAAGTAAATTTACTTGTAAGTACTTACCTCATTTGATGAATACTTGTCACACTGCAAGTACTTTCACTTCTTAATAACTTATAGAGGAACTCGCGCTGACCAGGAATAATATCTTTATATTTAGAAAAAGTTGAGTTTTCACGAACAAAATTCCCGGGTGAGAAACTTACTCGAATCTTATCAAGATCTTAGACAAATCTTAACGAGAGAACCTCCTGAGGTGCTAAAAACATTTTTGAATAGAACTATTTTGAAAATGTAGATCCTCATAGGCTATGAAGAACCCCACTTGGTTCGGGCGTAATCAGCTTTGTTGCTGAGATATCGAATTTTTACTCGAATTTTCCCCACGGGACCTGGATTTCAAGCAAAAACGGAGTTTTGAATTTCATGTTGTAACGTATCATATATTGTAGCCGAGACAAATTGTAGTCCGATGAAAAAAGACCTAGCCGAAAACCTCTTTCCGCAGCGATGAAAGAACTTTTTTCATATGGGTACCAAAGGTAAAACATGGAACAAGTTTGAAAAAGTTCTTTCACCGTTGCGGAAAGAGGTTTTCAGCTCGGCCTTCTTTTAAGATTTTTTTAAGGTTGGATAAGAAGCTGTCAGGATCTTAATAATGAAAACGATGACGTTTTTTCAAATAGTATTTATTCGAGATTCGCTAGAATTTTTGAATTTATAATTCGCATTATCCAAAGCAGTAGTTGAACACTGTTGAAGAATGAAGAGAAATTTGATATTTTCGGGTGTCCAACTATGGACCTTGACCTGTATGTACACTCTCTGAAAAAGTTGTTGAACACTTTCGAGAGAGCAGAGTCTGGAAGAAAAATAACCATAAATCACTCATATTTTCGATGTTAACGTACTTATATGGATGAATGAGAGCAAAACAAAGGGGTGAATGGAAGTAGAGTCACTAAACCTTATTAAGATCTTAGATTACCTTATCAAAATCTTAGAGGTTAGGACCTTAGTAGGATAATTTTAAGAAGTGTCTAAGATTTTTACTAGGATTGACTTTTACCGAAATGTGATTCTGTCGCGTTTTCTCCATTTTAATTTCTCATTAGACGAACGCGCTCCAAATTCAAACGTAAAGCACTATTTTATTTCTGGCTTAAAGATACACCATTCGATGCAGTTTTTCACGCTGCTCACGAATATCTTCCTTTCAGTCCGCCTAGTGCACGTTTTCTACGAAACAAATTCAAAATATTAGAGGAGTCCGCTTTTTTTGAAAAGAGCCGGCATCATCCGGAAATCGCCGTCGCCGCGGATTCTTATATGTTAAAGCGTTAAGGTGTAAAAGGATAAACGTGCATAATTGAGGGTGAAGAAGTGAGGATGAGGGTGGAGCACTTCTTCACCCACTTCACTCTCACTTCTCCACCCTCACCCTCACTCGCCGCGAGTTCGTATATGTTAAA